>JAODKL010000081.1:2804587-2815826 GCA_026780765.1 Petrocephalus schoutedeni
AGAAACAAATCGGGAAACATTCGCACGAGGGGAACAAGGGGCGTGGCACAACAGAAAGACACGGACAGATCGTGACATATACATGGCAAATGATGCATATTAATTATGCACATGAATTTGCAGGAACTGTAGTAAAAATTCTGCTATGGCATGGGTGCCTGTTTTTTTAAAAGCATTATTAAGCAAGTGACAGTTATACTATAAATTTAGCATCCGTTTCAACATTGCCATGTGAATAAATGCACAGCTGTTATAATAAACAGTAATCGTCAGTAACTATGCGGTCAGTACTGATGCACCAACTATTTATTGCATTCTTTTATTCATTACCTATATTGTCCTTTGCTTTGCACTGTCGCATCTCCAATTGATCTGCTGTTTGCCCCCCCCCATGCACCTGGCCCTCTCCCCAGCAACAGTAGCACAAAAATTTCACTTGTCACAATAAAAACTTATCAATACAAATACAACGCAAACACGTATCAATGAGGGAAGAGATGCAAAAGCGATCATTTGAAAAGCATTTACCCAACACTGTCTGTCCATCTGTCACACTTAGGTTGGGTTGGGCCACAAAATTTCAGGCTTCAACTTAGCATTGTAATCATCCATGCCTCTTTTATTAAAAATTCCATTCACACTCCAATTTCCATGCATCTGACACAATGTGTTTCTCTTCAGAAAAAAAAAGTCCACCATTCTGGATTTGTGTAATTCTGAGCAGGCCACGGCCATATTTCATAAACCACAATCCACTGCCTCGTATTTTACAGGGATTTATGCCCGTGTGCTAATGAATCGCTTAAAAAACAGGCACTGTGATAGTAAACGTGTCTCTTTAATTTCCCAGTATAAAAGACGTTGTTGGCAGAGCTTCCATGAAATAGATATATAGACTCACTTTCTTGCCTGCTATTTTTAATGGGCAGTGAACATGCAAAATGATTCCACGTTAAGTACTTGCCCTCTAGATGAATAAACACCACGCCAGCTTCGTATATCAAAGTGTTGACCCTAAAAAAGCTTTGAAACTGATGGTAATTCCCACAAAATAAAAATAAAAAAATGAACCCCATCCTGAGGAAAGGAGATATATTTTATGTCTGTGCTGATTTCTTTGGAACGTACCTGTTTAGCAACGATAGCAGTGTTTACATAAAGGTAAACAAAGACACTCAGCTATGATAACGAGCAACAAATTATATTAAAATTATGAATAAAGTTAGAGATCCATAGTGAAAAGATGAAGTGCACCAAATGCAAAGCACATTCCGAATTCACACTATATTGGTATATTCACAGCAAATGTTCACATTTCCAAAGTAAAAAGACATTTAATACAGATAAAATTCAATTTGCATTTAATCACTATGAAAGGTGAACAGTATCAGAATCACAAGAGGAATCTGCAATATCTCACCATAGAGACAGATAGGCATCTATATCTATAGACTTTATTCTGTTTGAAGTGATCATTAGAAATAAGCCAAGGTAAAAGGTTTTAAATGACCCACACAGGTAGAGATCTCCTTCTTCTTGACGGCTGTGGGTCAGTCTGATATTGTTCTGGAGATGGAGAATGACAACGCTTTAATCTAGTTTATTTGTCCTTTAATTCACAGCTGAGTCTCATCCATGTTAGAAACAAGTGGTTCTTGAGGTGAAAATTGCACAATAAAAGCAAGGTTTGAGAAGAAAATTACCCCAAATAAAAGATGGATGGGTTCACTTTTGGATGGGAGGGGGTCGTGAAACGGTGTCTCTACACTCCTAGCAGATATCTTGTTGCATTTTTCAGAAATTTAACCCTTTGCTTCCCATGGGTGGTATTACTAGCTAGTTAAGATAAGTACCACAATGCAGTTATATTCCCTGTTTCATAACAGTTTTTTGTCACAATTTCTAATGCGTACATATGCATCATGCTCCTCAAAAAGTTTCTGCTAATTTTAAGATTGCATCATGTATCTTTTCAGACTTATTTGCTCAGTTAAACGCTTAAACTTCTATTCACCTCAGTTTATCATCGTACCAGGGTTCATTTATGTGGTGACGTTATCTGAGTAACAGATTTGTGCGAGTTGACATCTGGGCTCCAGGCAAGAGTCTGGTACACAACTATATCAGGCAGGTGAGACACGTGAGGGCAGCGTCGCGAGGGGAATCTCCCGCGAAAGTGGGAAAATTCAGCACTGCAGTCAGGCAAAAACGTTGCCATTTGATAATATCAAAGAAAAGGCACTGTGTATGTTTAAATATAAGAACTTTGGCTTAGGGAATAGAGAGGGAATGCTTTAAATGGCTTCAATACTGACGCATGCAATGCAGTTTGCGGTGAGAGAAATTATAATCCATCCATCCATCAATTTTCAGAACAACATATCCAATGTAGGGTTGGTGGTAAGCTCTGGAATCTATCCCAGAATGCACAGGGGCTAGGAACACCTTGTATGTGGTTTCAGTTTATCACACAGCACCCAAATGTCCAGGCTTAGGGTTATTTAGAGGCACAGACAGAAAAAAGAGTGTGGAGCCCGTGGGGAATGTACAGAGAGCTGGGCTTCGACTGAAAAGATTAACAATCATAGACATTAAATCTTAATGAAAATTAATGAAATAATGAGAAAGGTGCTCCCTTACACTATCAGGGATGGCGGGTTGAATCCCCTCACTGCTTTGTACATGTGCAGTTGGCATGTTCTCCACATATTCTCCACATGTCACACGGGCGTCCGCCAGCTGCTCTGTTTTCCTCCCACAGTCGAAAAACATGCAGTCAGGCTAAGTGGCCTAAATTTCATGTGGTGGCCCCAGCCTTGCATACTATTCTGATCCTGGCTCCCCCGTCACCCTCACCTGAGTAAGTGATTAGAGGAGAGACGCAGGCGTGGGCTTCTACAGGGGGTATCACTGTTTATGTATAATGCCTTTTCAAATGTTTGGAATCAGACGACTATCATTTCTGGGTATTTCCATTTTGGTGTTAAAATATGACATCCTATGACATTCCATGAGACGACTTCCTCTTTCGCCACTGTGTGTCCTGTTGAAATGCTAAAAAAAACAAAGCTTTGGGCTGTTTTTGGACTTTCGCTCAGGGCATAAATGGCTGCTGACATGCTTCTGCCATTAGGGAAATCTTAGCTTTTATCAAGGCTATATTTTCCCCTTGGCTGGTCATATTTTGCTGAAGGACACCGTCAGCTTAGAGGCTAATGCCATAAAATGTCCGCACAATCGCCCAGCTGAATGCTATAATAAACTTCATTGTTATGACTCTGAGCCTTTCTGGGGTTTTGTGGTTAAAACACCGCATCTGACTGGGAAATGCGAGGATATCTTTTTAGTATGGTTACAGAGCCAAGCCCAGGCACAGCTGAATGACAGATTTTCCTTCTCTGAAAACAATTTTCATAGCAAAGTATCCTCACAAGTGATGTGCCTTAAAAAAAAATGTGATAGAGACTGGAGACCGAAAATGATCCACTGTATGTGGAATTTGGCCTTAGGAAGTGAAACGTCTCTTTGTCCGAAATAATAATAATAAAAAAAAAGTTTCCAGACAAGTGGCAGACACGGAGCGGTTTCTAAAGCTTTTCCCCAAATTCCAGATATCCCACTAGGATAGGGAGACGCCGTTTATAAATTCCTCCACCCCCACCTCTCTCCCCCTTGCATTTTAAGCATTGACCGCAACCTGGATCAAAAAAGACACAAACAACTCATAAGCAGGAATCCAGACACACGTCTTTCTCTCAAATGACCGCAAAGATGCAAACAGTTTTCCACAAACAGAACGCTCCAGAACAGCACTGAATAAGGACCGTAACGTCAACCCTAGGGCCACCAGTGTAGGTATGGCACGAATAAAGCAGCATCTAGGACCCGTCTGGTCAGGAAGTGTCTGACAAAAGCCAGCGCCATCAGTAATCACATGGACATGCGTCTGTCACATTACTGTACCACAGAAAACACAGGAATTTGAGACGGAATGTTCCAGAAATTCCTGCGAATTTTCCCTTGCCTTGTGCCCCGTGCTGCCTGGGAGGGATGCCAGGCTAATATCTGACCATGCGTCTCATAAGTGTTTAAAAGATGGAAGGAGGCACGGTCGTTGCTGTAAACAACAGTCAGAATTCGGTAGCACGACATACTGGCATCGAACAACGGGCGGTAAAGCGGCCTTTATTGCGTCTGATGGAGTTCAGTGGTGTGCTCGCTGGCGGCAGATTTCTGGGCAAAGTCGCTGGCTCTGACTGGCAAGCCCTGCCATCCTGTCTTTTTCAAGCTTAATGGGAGCCACGCTGCTTCCCTGACCTCCCTGAGACTAACGCTTTTATCGCCGGGTTTGATTATATCTGACAGGATGGTTGCCTTATCCCAGACTAGGCCCTAGCGGCTCGTCTGTGCCGAAGATGGCTGTGGAAAGGAGCTGAAGGCAAGCTGTGGTCTCTCAGTGCACTGGAGCAACTGTGACAGCACTTGGGGGGGGTTGGCTTTGACAAAGCAGAACCCGTGTCTGGCTTTCATGTTGTCTCATGAAGCAACAGAAAGTCACCCATCACTCTGTCAGGAGGAATTGTTTACAATGAGGTAAAACGAGCCTCTCTGTGTCTATTATAGAATTTAAATTGGCTGAGGTATGACATGTGCATTAATTGGTTCGTTTTAAGTGGCATCCAGATGGAGATAACGCACCGAATGAGAGATAATTGCTTTAGGGTGAACACATTCCAGCCCGCAAATAATTTAATTGACTTAAAAGGTACTTTATGAGTGGAGAGGTAATGTTATTATGCAACTCGCTGCTAGGGTGTCACAAGGTGTAAGGTGGCGAACTTTCGCATTGCATCCCCCATGCTCGCTCTGATGGAGCGATCCACCAGCACTCGAAACAGTAGAGTGACATATTCGGATTAAAACATTATTAGTCAAAGGAGGGGTGCTAACAGTATACAAGCACGTCATTTATCAGCTAGTTTGCGTTCACGCAGCAGGTTCAGGAAACAAGATAAGGGCTGCAGCTGAGGATGGAGCAATTCCAAGTCCATATGTGAAAGTGTTTGCATCTAATGAGGTTTGATCTTCTTGGCCGAACTTGCCACTCCTATTCTCAAAGCAAGCAGCCAAATTAACGACAACTCATGCATTAATAGTGGAACCACTGAGCCAGAAATCTCTGCCGGGTGTTTATGTAATCTCTCAGCACTTTATTACTTTTTCTTATTTTCACATGAAAATGCATTGGAATTTAAATGACTGTCAAATAATATCTCACAAAAAAGGAATAAGGAAAATTAGGGAAAGGAAATATTGAAGACGGGTTTTTTTGGAATTAATTATTTCTGGACAGCTTATTGGTTAGATACTAATTCCAGTGATAATAAACACGGTTTGTTTAGCTAGTCACCCAAATCACTGTTTCTTTTCCACTGAAACTAGTTGTATTAAGAAATTACTGTCAGGCCAGGTGAGTTGTCAAACAGCCACACACCGTATATTTTATAAGAGCTGCACCGCCTGCCATTTTCTGCAGGGTGGACGATATTACTTACAGTTTTCAAGCCTAAACTGGCCAGTATATTCCAGAGTAGTGGGTGTTGATGACCCCAGGGATTTGTGGGAGGAGCAGACCCTGGGGAAGGCAGCTGCCGAGAGACGTGTTACCCGGGTGACATAGGCGATATGTATCTCTGGTTTAACTCTCCCACCCCCCGCGCTACACTACCCCACCATCACACACACCTGCACCACAGGAAGCTTAATCAGACTTCATTCATCTCGTCCTTGACATCAGCTTTCACCAAAGTAGTCCACATTTGAGAACCACGCCCTGAAATGTACTGTACGGTGTCACGTACAGGGTTTATATATCTTAAATAATTGTATCCTATTTTATCCATTGTTGTCTCTTTAATTACTGGAAACACAGTAACCTCTGCCACCAGGCGGCTTACTTACAAGCAAGCTAAATAGCACTGGTTTACAGAAGTTACCGGCTCGCTTGCACTTAACGTTTTGACTGCAGCTGCTATTTAATCTGCTTTAAATGTGCTTCTTCATATAAAACACCCCCAGGCACAGCAACCAGAACAACACCTCCTGTTTCTGTGATTTTTGGCTGTTATTCATATTTAAATAAACAGCATCATGTGAAACACTTTTGTGAATACCCAAATGATGCAAAATATTTAAAATTGAATGTGACCATGCAATTATTATTATTATTATTACTACTACTACTATTATTATTATTATTATTATTATTATTATATGGGAGGGTCTTTTCTGTATGGGCTGACATTTAGCTGTGAGACTATTGCACATAATTAGAAGTCAACAAAAGTCACCGACAGTTACATAATATAGGTTAGTGATGAGTCAGGTGACATTTTTACTCAACAATGCCCTTTACCTACAGCAAATTACATCTTGCAAAGGAAGGAACACGGTGAATTCGGTGAAATAATGCAGGTCCTTATGCTTACGAATTACGGGATTTGTTTGCTATGAAAAATATGGATAAACTAACATGCCCTGTACACTTTCACATCTATTCATGTGTTGAGTTTGAATTTCTGCTGTCTGTGCATGAAGGACGGATAGGAAGAATAGGCAATGCTTTTTCATTCAATACCTTCTTGTCTCATGTCATTACAATGAAGCTACACACCAAGCGAGCCTGATTATCTTTGCATCTTTGGATTGGGAACAGGTTAGCCAGAAGGCAACACATTTTAAGAAAAACCAATCTAGCAAAGTTTGTGCCGTGTGTCTGATGCCCTCTAGCTAAATCAGCAGTCACGCCCATCGAAGCAGCCAAACGTCTTCCCAGATGGGAAAATGAAAAGATCTTCTGACAAGAGCAAAGCCACTTGATTAGATCAATGAACAGCAGCCGTTACATTTCCCTGGAAGGTGCCTCTATGCAGTTTCTTGACAGAAGAGATGCAAAGAGTCAATTAGGGAATAATACCCTTAAGTGATTATGGATGACATTGAGGACATATTACTAAATTACTAAATTACATATTACTATTGTGGATGATTGAGAACATATTACTCCTCAACAGGCCAAGTCACCTGCAGTATTTTGAGAAACTTGAGTAATTAAACAATGCAAATTTGTTTCTGTCCTGTATTGATGTGGTACTAAGGCATTTCATTTTGGATTCCAGACTGAATTACAACCACTCCTCGCTTAGCAACCAGGTTCTGTTCAAGTGACCAGTGAAATGGTTGCTAAGTGAAAATCACGGTAGCCAAGCTGTAACCACAACTGTGCTTTTGACTTCAGCCTTCCATACTGTCACGTCATTTGCACGTTGCAAATTTGCACATTTGCACATTGCACGTTGCACATTTGCACTTAAATGCACGTTGTGCATCATTTGAAGTGATAACCTTGTATGCCTATGCCTTGCCTTCCTCAGTCGCTCCTTTCAATGTTCCCAGAGATCTCCTTTATTTTCTGCTTTGTCCTTTTGTGTTTAATAAAAGTCCTTTCCTTAATTTATCACTCCTGCTCCCGTGTCCTTCATCCCGTTGGATATGATGCATATTCAGTTTCTGTGATCCTTCATTTTCTTCGGCGTGCATTTTCAGGAATACAAAAATGTGCTCAGTGGTCAGAAAATGGACTTTTTATGTAGTTGCTAAATGAGGAGTAGTTGCAATGGATTTCCAAAAAAATTCTTTGAGGCTTCTGCTTTCTCGCTTTTTGATAATAGGGGAAAATTAATTTTTAATTTCTCTTTTGTACTGAATCAGCAATTTATAGCCAAATATGGCAAAACAAAATTTATATAGTTATTCAATATTAGTATTTTTGTGTAACCGTTAACATTTAAATATATAACATGGTGTGCGGTCCATTTAAACATTATTAATTATTATTATTATTATTGATAATAATAATAATAATAATAATAATAATAATAACAATAATAATAATGATAATAATAATCAAGAAATAATCCACAGTATCATCATTCAAAAGTCAGTTCATATGATTGAAAATATATTCTGTAAAACATTAACACTTGCAGAGTGGTTGCATGGAGTATTCCTGGGTAACTAGCTATATAAAAAATGCAAAATGAAATTAGGAAGCAAACCAAGAAACAGGAGACTCGAGAGTCAGTACCTCCAGGACCGTGACTCTCTGTAAATGAAAGCACTGTCATGTCATGTCTGAGGGAATCTGTCTTTCGTTCCTTAGGCAGATGGGCTGCCAGTGTGCAGGACACAGATGGCAAACTCCTCGCAAGGACCTTCATCAATAATTCAACTGATGATTTAAGTGAGCCATCATGACCAACCCTAACCTATGACATGCTGAGGCAGCACAACAGACTGTATAGTGGCACTGCTTAGAGGATGTATTATTTCTGCCAACACATTTACAAATTCCAGTTTGCAAGGACAGCAAATCAGAAGTGTCCACATTCCAAGTTGTTTTTTTTTTTTTTTTAAAGACAGGACAATGGCCCTTGAAGGCATGCGGGTGTTAACAGTTTTAGTGAAAAAAGAAAATCTTTTTATTTAATCTTTCAAAAACTCATAGGAATTGACATGACTCAACATGCCATGATCTTCTCCCTGACTCATTATTTACTTACATTATTTACTGCCATCTGTGAACCAAAGAGCAGCAACCTAAACTCAAATCCCCAGACCGTAATGCAATCGGATTAATTTAGCATTGAATATATTTCCATAATCACAGTAACGACTATGAGATTGTGACTAACCTCAACCCCTAAATACCGGCCATGTGGAAGAGTGAAACTCATCTATTAATGAGACAATTTCCCCTTCAGAGAGTCTTACAGGGATGATTTTCTAATTTGTAGTGCATTTATCAGAGCTCATTATAGATTTTTTCCATCCGCACAATTTATATGGTCATTCTAAGAAAATGTTATGAGTTGAGATATAATTAAAATCTATGGTGCTCTAGCAGTTGAGATATATGGCTGCATATACAGTATATTCAGTGTCTACATACTGTGGCTAAGCATTACCATAGCTAAGACGTCTGATCTTTTGAACGTGTTGTGATTCTTGGTGCCAAATGTGATGATTCCAGCCTCTCGGAGACAGCCACCACCCTGGGATATTTATGTACCATAGTGTCATGCGTGTATAGAGAATCGTGCCTTGTTAATGAGAGAGCTCAGAGGAGAGCGGTCAGACTCATTAAAGCTAACAGGATGTCCACAAGTGCAAAAGTAGCAGCTGAGTATAATACTGATTTGCAGAATGGCTTCTCTATATGCACACATTGTCAACCACTGAAGTGATTCTGGAGAGTAAGGCGGGTCCTATCTTTTACTATGTAGCCGTACCTAAAGGAATGGCCACTGAATGGTTATTAACCATACAATCTAAATGTAATTTGTAATGTTATAAACGAGAGGGGGAAATTTGTAACCCTCTGCCCGACTCTAACCAAAAGTAAGCAATGTCACCAGGGCGACCATAATAACAAGCAGGAGTCATGTAACATTCTCCTACATGGGTTTAACGGCACATAGGGCCATATTTTAATTTTGGCTGCTGTGTTGCCATACATGCACAGGCACAGTGGCTCAGTGGTTGTCCCTGATGCCTCACTCCTCTTCACTCCCCCTGGAGTGGGGGGGGGGGGGGTTCTTGCTGTTTAGGTACAGCATTTGCATTCTGTCCCTGGGTCTCGTAGGTGTTCTTGCTGTTGCTAAATTGCACAGTTTGTGAGTGTGAGCGTTTGCCTGCCCTCTGACGTCCAATCAAAGAAGGGGGCCGCATTCAGCCAGCCAAGGGCTTGGCTGGACGGCACTGAAAGACAACAAAAAGAACAACCTCAGCTACTTCTGTTCCTTTGATGTGTCACATCACAGTGCCATTCAAATGAATTTCTTAATGAAGTGCTTGTAATATATTCTCAGTTGGTTTAGCTGTAAAATAATTCACTGAAAATGTACACTGAAGTTTTCCTTGTTTCACACAACCCTGTGCTGAATATGAGGTTGTAAGATGGAGAAATGAATAGTTGTTTGGATGAATCACCATGTGATAAACATAAAGAAAAGTCACTGCTACTACACTAGTATTCCTAGTTATGCTTTATTTGAAATTTTCCAAACCGGTGACGGTCATGAAGACCATACAGTACAATATACATAGTTGGCACCTGAGGTAACTCCCGCAGGGATTATGTAGTTCTGAGGCTTAGCTACTGTGTTAGACTTTTCTTTTAGTTACGAGATGAGGAAATGTACCCCTGTTATTATATTTCCTTTTAAGTCATTCTTAGACCCGAATAAAGATAACATGGCTCCGTATCGCAATCAAGTTTCCATTGTGTGTGCAATTATATCTCCATTGCAACACATTATGCAAAATATGCTATTTAAATTCTGTTTATCGCTGCAGTATTTACTGTATGCGGTGGTGAGAGTCACCACGATACAAAATCACATTGGGGTCTTTCGCCGCAGTGAAATCACACAACAAAAGTCTGACTTTACAATTTACAACACAGCACTGTTCAGGTTTAACCAAGTAATGGAAAGCTTACAAAATTTGTGCTCAGAAAATACAAGTTGTCAAGGGATTGTATCGTTATAATTAAAGCTCTCGTACTTTTGTAGATATAAATTAGCCGCTCTTGTTTCCTGTCTGTCGGGAGAAGAAACACTGATTAATATAAGATTGCACCAGTATTGAACGAGCAACATGTGCTCAGGGAGTCAGTTAATTACTGCAAATCGCTGAATGGACTAATAGGACCCTAGTTTATATACGATGGCGTAAACAAGACAGTGATTCCCTAAAATAAGTCTTCTTTCTGCTGGCTGTTTGATCTGTGGTGTTAAAGGGGCATATTCTGACAGATTCAGGGGGCCCAGTACTTTCAATTGAAGCCATCGAGTCTGTACTGCATCATACTCTACCATAGTAATGCATTCTAATTATATAGCAACTATATACTATAGGTCAGTGTTTCCCAACCCAGTCCTCGGGGGAACACCGGACAGTCCACGTTTTTGCTTCCTCTCAGCTCCCAGCACACCTGTACCAGTATTTGATGACTGGCTGGGACCTGGGAGGGAGCAAAAACGTCGTGCTCTCCGAGGACTGGGTTGGAAAACAGTACTATAGGTGCACTAAATCTACCATGGGGGACCCCCCACCACCACTCTGCAGATTCTACTGTGGGGGACACATATTTCTTCCGAATTAAAGTGCCAATCCT
>JAODKL010000081.1:2825008-2836962 GCA_026780765.1 Petrocephalus schoutedeni
GAGAACATGCAAACTCCACACACATGGAACTGGGCCGGATTCGAACACCCGGTCCCAGAGGTGTGAGGCGACAGTGCACCCACTGCACCACCGCGCCGCCCTCAACATGAACTAGCTACACAAAAAAAAAAAATTAATATATATATATATATATAGATAATTATATATTAATATATATATATATATATAGATTGACAAAGTTGTGGAAGTATATTTAGCAAAATTGCTTGGAAGTTATAATATCAGCTATGGCCAAAATATGAGAAAATTAGCACGCTGCCAGGTGGTGAACTCATTCATTTGTGTCTTATCGTCTTATCACAGAATATAACATATTGCCAGTGCATATCACTTGCTGGCTGCAGAGCTAGATTGGACAAAAATGGTCCTAGCTCACTAATCTTAAAAAGAATTTACCATTTGTTTTTTTAGGAACTTTTTAAAATCTTGATAATCCCCAAACCTGGCAAGTACCTGAAAAAAAACATTTATTTTTCTGACTTAAACTTAACAGTACTGGATTCAGTTTATTAGTGTTCCAGGGTGGTACCACATGGGTAAAGGCATCTAGAAATTGCTCACCAAGCCAGACTTCAAGGTTAAGTCCAAACGGTCATCATGGGCAGATAGCATTACTTAAACATCCATGCACCAGCATACAGCCCTCTTTATCTGGGGGCGATCACAGGTCTATCGTTTCAGGCGTTACTGCTACAGGAAAAATGTACTTTTTAAATAAGCCTGCTGGCTTATCTGGTTGGGGACAGACACTAGAGGGAGACAGTGAGGAGTGTGTTTTATCTGGAAGTAATCAAGTAAAGAATGTCAGAAATTATGATTGTCAACAATTCAGCACTATAGACCCAGCAGAAAATGACAAACATGTGGCTTTGTGATGTGGTGACTGAGTGTGTGAACAAAAAATAAACAGATAATAGCCTTGACTTTAATTTAAAGCAGGGAATTGCTTAATATTTTGCTTCAGTCTGGATGTTATTATTAATAATATTTTCATATTATTCCAATTTATTTCTCCCTTTGAAATAGTAAAGGCTTTAAACATAGAAAAAAGCATATTATGGTTTGTAAGGCTGTATATTCTATTCTGTTTACAGTTTCAAAATCTTCTGAGAATTACTGGAGGCATTAAGCATGTTGTCTAATCTCCAAGCAAAGCTGTTATCAGAAGCTGCAAATTGGCATAAAAAATAGAGATGAGAAGAAAAAAAATCACACTGGTTATGCACTTTGTAGGGCAGCATTGGAAGGCAGTCATGTGACGTCTGTCTGATAAATCATGTGACAGGGTATCATCTGTGAGACAGCATCACAGAGAACTTAATGGTCTAATTAGTGTGCAGCTGGGCCCCTGAATAGAAAACAATGTATTGTATATTGTATAGTATATGTTTTGTTTATTAGCAAGGGGGGCACTTCACATCCAAATCCATTCTACCATTCCGAATTTATGTCTGTGCAGTTCTGTGCTGTGTTTCATATATCATCCATCCATCCATCCATCAAACCTGTTCTCCAGTATAAGGTTGCAGAGTGTTATAAATCTGAACATAAATTATTCAAGATTTTGTCTCTGTCACACACGGATATTGCATGCTCCCACAAGTACGAAAAAATCTAGGTTCTGTGGAATTTTTATCCTGGAAAATAAGGCCCCTACCATTCGATTCTTCTCCTACACATGATGTGATTAGATCATCCAGGTTCAGTAGGAAAAAAAAAAAAAGCACTCGATAATTTAGGTGTACGAAATGGCTCAGATAAATAAACACTACAGGGGCACATTACACAGGGGATCACGTGTGGGGGTAATTATAGATGTGCATTATTATTTGTGTCAGCGCAATCCATTTGTTTTACACTCTTTACTTTGTCGCTGTCAAATTCAGCATTTATTTAGCCCTTCTCCAAAATTGGCTCGGACTGATGCCCCCACGTAGACATGAGTGAGGAATGAGGCTCAGGTAGATATAATGTATTCAGTCCTGCACAGTTAAACACAGAAGAAGGTTAAATGCTGAAATGCAGTTTTTTTTCCAGGAGGCTGCTAATTGTTGTCTGTTTTATAATGCCATATCACTTCTGTGGTATGGTCCACATGGGACAGAGTCTGTGAGAAATGGCTGGAGTGTCACGCTACACATTATGCCCCAAAAGGGATTCCCAGTTCCGGTCCTGGAGAGCCAATCTGTGACACAGTTTGCAGTTTTCCCTGCTCAAACACACCTCATTCAGCTCACCAGCCAATCGCTCCATTTAGTAGGTGTATCTGAGCAGGGAAACCAGCAAACTGTGTTACAGACTAGCCCTCCAGGACCGGAATTGGGGAGTCCTGCCATAAACCTTTCCTGCTGAATTTTCCCTCTCTCTCTGTGATTTACAAAATGATTGAACAATATGAAATTAAAACCAAATGGTTTTGATAACCAATAATGCATCACATACAGTATATTGTAAAAGCGGGCCAATCTGAGTCGATGGAAAGCATTGCTGCCTCACACCTGATTTTTGAAAGGCTATAGACTGAATGCCGTGCTTTCCCCTCTTATGTGACCTGTGCTATGTGTTATGTGATCTGTCTCGGATTTTTACGTCAATCAGACAAACACCAGCCAAAAGCCCCCCATTTAGCTTTGTTCAGTATTTAGATGTCTATTTTGGTACAAGTCAAAGGTTTTTGTAAGAATCACAATGAAGTAAGATCAGCTAATCATCGTGATACGTCTTACCCAAAATGAACAAACAGAGGATTGTCATATATTTTTTTATTCTTAGTAAATCTAAATGATCTCTGTAGGCAGAGATTCTATTCGAAGACTGAGGCTGCTTCCAAATTTCAGCATGTGAGCAGCTCAGCGGAGGATGATGCGTGGTCAACGGGACGAAAATAAAATTTGCATTCATGCCACTCTGTCTAGCCTTCAGAGTGAGACGTAAGACTGGAGCGTCACACTCCCCCAATTGGCCCTGGAATATGTCAGGATGGGTAAGTCTTTCCGAGCTTAAGAGAGTTTAAGTGTTTGGCATGCATCTGAAAACCTGCCCATTGACTATTTTCTATCCAGTGCATTTGTAAAAATTACGGCTGGCAACTCAGTGTATCTCCACGCCTTGGAAAGATATATCACGGCTCTATTTAGCTACAGTAGCCTTTCTCCTCTTATTTTTCCCTTTAGTCTGGTATGGTTTAAATGTGGGAAGAATCAAGGCATAAATTAATTTCTGAGATGTGATTCCAAGTACTTTGGTCTACCCATTGTTGCACCGCCAGTACTCCAATGTGATTGGAGCTTGTCGATTATTCATCGTGCTGATGTCACACTGCCACCGAATCAGAGATGTTGCTGACTATAAATGCCACTCACTCCTTGAACCCCCACCTTATCAGATCTCATACAAAATTAACTTTTGCTCTTATAAATGTGAAGGGGTTCAGTGGAAAGATTCAAGTAAAAAAAATTATATAAATGTAATAACTAGTCTTCACTGAATGTCAAGCATGTACTCAGTCAAAGTACATATATGCTCTGCAGTCTGTGTGCATTACTTTACATGTGTTATAAACAACTACCATCCATGATTTCGCCCAGTAAAACAAACTGTACAAAGAATAAGTAAAACCTGTAAACCTTCTCGATTCTGGTCCTTTTATTTCCCAAACAGTGATGCATCTTCCTCTTTATCAGATTAGGTAAAGGTAGACTACCTGTGTCCACATAGGGTCTGTCATGTTTCCATTGGCTCTGGGAAATAGCCAGTGGGACATCACTGACTGATCTCTGCTTGAGGCAGTAAACTGGATGCAAAGCATGCTGGGTAAACCACACAGACGCTATGAGTTAGGAGTTACTCCTTTTGAGATGACTGTGGGCTGGGATTCTCCTTTTCCACTTAAGGTATCATCCGCAGTCTTCATGTTTAAGAGACCTGGGACTAGACACCAGAGATACTAAGGGGCTTCATTACCTTGCGCTGAGCAAGACTGGTTCAGCCCCATAAATAATGAACGAACCAAGTAGTCCTGACAAAATGTAACATGCCGTAACAACACTATCATGACACCCCTCCCCTTCGCCCTCTTCATCGTTATGATGCCAAGTTATTTTATCGCTGGGAGAAGTGATTCAGATAGCTAATAAATAATAAACAATTCACCCAGTTTCATGCCCGGTTCATTATCTTTCAGTTTACAATGTCTTCATATCTACTTTAAGGTGAAGCATAAGAGGATGCCTATCAAACACTGGCTCCTTAGCTGAGGTGAAAGGCCAACTATGATTCCCCAGGATCAGAGAGAGGAACATTGAAGATGTTTAGCTAAAAAAAAAAGCACTACACAATCTATATATAGATTGAATCTATATAGAATCTATCAAACCTCGTTCAGCTGACACAAAATGGCCATGTCCAAATATGCATAACATTATAATTGATACGGCTATATCAATTGTATAGGTGAGAGATGGTCTATGGGTTATTGTAGGATACTATTTGGTTCAGAATCTTTTTTTTCTTCATTTCCTCCTCTAAAACTAGGTGCATCTTATGGTCCGAAAAATACGGTAGCTAGAGTAATGTTTCTATAAACATAAATGCATAGACGTTACCTTAAAAAACAGGTCAAAAACCAAGCAACAATTACTTTTTTAGTTAATTGTTTAGATTAGCGGCTGCACCTGTGTTGGATGAAATAGTTAAATGCAGGTGTGTGTTGCCACGAGATTTTGATATGGTTTGTGTTTGGTTTTGTAGGTAGCGATTTAAAAAGAGACATTACTTTTCCTTCATTAGTTATATTTAGCTGTATGTGTGGAGGCCATCTCCAGAGGTTTATCTTTCTTTCTTTTTTTTGAGAAGCTTGGCAAAAACAGATTGCTTTTTTGGCTGGTAATACATGCAGCTATTAGTCAGATCAGCACATGCTATATAAACACTTCAAACATCGTCCAAGTCACAGTTAATGCTGCAAAATAGCAGCTCTTAGGAGCCGTGTACACCACTCTGCGCATCTCAATATTGTCGCTCTTTGGCATCATCCAATAAATAATAGAGCTTCACCACATGTGAAAACTGCTTCTGTCAAGAAGACAATAACAAACTCGTTAAAAATATCTGCTTTACCCCCACTTGTCCTAAACGAGCCATCCAGTATGTAATGCTAGCTTTCTGAATTCCAGCTAGAAAATCGGAATGGGTAAACCTTCCATCCCCTCATTTTTCAGCAGTCTACATAATATATTATCATGGTGTCTCAGCAGTTCGGCAGGCCTGTGCTTTGAGCCGAAGGAAAAAGGCAGAGCCAAAATGCGTGTAGCAGATGGTATCTCTGTGCTCTCTACCAGAACTGCTAGCAGAGTGAGTGTTACTGCACAAAGTAGCTGTAAATCCTCTGCGATTCTCTGAAGTTGCTCGCATAAACCTGAAAACCAGTAAGTGGTTACGTGTTGTAGGCTGGCTTCATCGTGAAGGGCCCAACTTCTTTGAAGGCTTTTGGAGAAGAATAGTGGGTCATGACCTGTTGCAGATCATCTCCCCTGTTGTTTATGAACACAAAAGCACCTGCACAAAAAAATTAATTGTTGACTGAGTGATAATCTCAATAAAAAAAAAAATGAGGCAACGAAATATTAGGCCACAAATACTTGGATTTCATGAATAACTCTATCTTGCATCCTTCCTATTAAAATATAATGCAACGTGAAAAATTCAGTTACTGATCAGATTGTCTGCAGACGGTAGCTGCATTTCATATTAAATGTAAGGCAGGGAAATCCAGTTCTAATGCTGTATGTATTATGTTGGCTCTGAACTCATTAAAATGTCTCTGGAACCGTTGGTTTTCAAGGCTGATGCTGTCAAAATGCTGCCATTTCTTTTTGACGTTAACACTAGGATAATGGCAGATGGATTATAAAGCAGTAACAAATGTACTTACAGTAAGACCTGTTCATTGCTTCTTTATTATATGGTTACGGTGATATTCATTTTATACATCCTGACCTGTGTTTTTATAGAACCTTTATCTTCCGTATCTTTTCATGGTTTGTCAGGTGGCATTTTGGCAGGAAACATAAGAACCGAATTTACAAACGAGAGGAGGCCATTTGGCCCATCAAGCTTGTTTGGGGAGCCTTCCAGTAGTAGCTCAGAGATGTTAAAATCTTGTCTAGCTCTGCTTTAAAGGAACCCAAGGATTTGGCTTGCACTATGCTATCAGGAAGACTATTCCATACTCTAACTGCTGTGTTTTTTCTCAACTCCAGTTTGAAATGTTCTCTCACTAATTTCCAACTATGGTCACGAGTTCTTTTATTTGAACTAATGTTTAAGTAACAATTTAATTGGACAGCATCCAGTCCTGTTAGAATTTTATATACCTGGATCATGTCCCCCCTTAGTTTCCTTTGCTCAGGCTGAACAGACTGCATGGTACCGTCCCCAAGCACTGCTCCCTGCCCCCCCTGCTGTGTCACAATGTCACATGGGTTAAAAGCAGAGGACACATTTCGTTGTTGCGTGCTGTGGTGCGTCAACAATGACGATTAATCACCTTCACTTTACTTCACTTTCCTCATAAGACATTCCTTTTAGCCCAGGAATCATTTTTGTAGCCCTGCGTTGAACCCTTTCTAAGGCAGCAATGTCGTATATAAGGTAAGGTGACCAGAACTGCACTGTTTCAGAGATAAAGCAACAAAAGTGGTGAAGCTAGCCAGGAGTGCCCTGGGCTGAACCTTGCTGCGTACATGTGCCACGGAGTTACAGCACTATTCCCACATTTGCCTGGATGATGAAAGGAGTTTCCGGGCATGTGCTACTGCGCTGACACCACGTGCCAAGACGTGGGGAATTGGCTTGCTGCGAAAGTCAAGCCCCATTTCCGTGACATTGTACTATGAGCACATTGTGAATCACCTTACACTGAGACTTGTCCTGTCAGGTACATTTTCCTGAGAAAGGCTTCTAATACATCAGTCCAATTATAATTATCCGTAATTCTCTGCTGTCATTTATATTGTGCTCATGTCAGGAAGGTCAAGAAGTAGGTCTTAGTGTTGCATGTCAGATTTATCCCACCTCCCACCATATACTGCATGCGGAGGTAGGCTTAGCTCAGGTAAACTAAGCACTGGCGCCCCCTTAAGGCGCATGAATTTGGCAGAATTTCCCAGTCTGCGGGGCAATCCTGAGCCAACACTTTTATTTGCAAGTATAAAGTACTCAAAATACCAGAGGATGGAATGCTAGAAATCAAAAACCATAAAACGATATGCTTGTGGTTATGATCGCTCCACACAAATGTCACGGCAATGAAAAAGCGTCCCAATCTATAATGCACCATTAAAGGGAATGAATGTTCCTGTCATCTGACCTCACCCTAACTTGGAGTGCCCCTGTGTGTAAGGAAAGCTGAAATAACAGTGCAGACATACTCGTGAGAATTTAAGGGGGTGTGGGGTGGGGGAGTGAGTTTATCTGGTTTTGCCAGCATAAACCACTGAGCTGGTCATCACCTTCTGTGCATTGGATAATTTTAAGTACGCAGGTAATGCAGGGGTATTTCCCAGGTGTAGTGGAGAACACTTCCCCAGTTCTTCTGAAGTCTGCCTTCGAGGGTGTACCGTCGCCGTGGCAACTACATCACCTGCAGGGCAGACGGAAAGGCGCACATTGGGATGTCCTCGCCTGCGCTCATCCCATCCCATCCTCTGTCCAGTGAGATGTTGCATCATCTGAGTTAATCCCCAGCATTGGGGGGGATGGGGGGGGGGGTAAATAAAAATAGATGATTGCTTAAAGGAAAAAGCCTTTATCAATGTGAAAGTATGTGGTGAGAAGTATGTAGTTAGGCAGTTGCGTTGATGTACCTCGATGGTTCACTAGCCTAAAAGTACAGTATATTAAATACATGATCATTATCAAGTAATATGTATTGAACATAAGGTTTTGTTTATACCAGTATGACCATAGGTGAGTGATTGTGATCATTGCGTTGTGATGTAAAGATGGCGACAACATCACTAGCCAATAGGGATTTTTCCGCTCCATTGTGGGGCTGCACTCCATTGATGAACGGCATTGTGTGGCGATGTGAGATGTGCAGTTTCATACAGCTTCTTACAGTGATTTTAGGGGAATACCATGGGAATGTAGAGCGGGCAACTAGCAAAGAGGAGAGGCTGAAATTGTATTCAGAGGTACAAGGCAGGGTCCGATAACAACAAGAAGGCCGGTGCTGGGGGTGCGGGGGATTGCAGGGACACATGCAGACACAGAACAGCAGAGACGCTGACCAGTCAGGGGAACAAGAGTGTCACTCACACTAAAACGCATGGGGGGAAAAGCAGGCATCAGAGCCAGCACTCGCTGATTTGTATACGGGGAAAACGGCAATTCCTCACTCTGAATGAACCGGCTGGACCAGCTAAGTGGGCTAAGTAATTAGGTCAAACTGATGCTGAAATGAGAAACGGCTGATTTGAGAACTCTGGTACACGAGAGCGGTCAAGAGGGTGTGGGCGCAGTGGAAGGGGCGTGGCTGTGGCCAAGGGGGCGTGGCTGCGGCTGAGTGGACATGGGTGCGGCTGAGGGGACATGGGTATGGTGGAAGGGGCGTGGTGGTGGCCAAGGGGGCATGGCTGCGGCTGAGGGGACACGGACGTAGTGGAAGGGGCGTGGCTGTGGCCGAGGGGGCATGGCTGAGGGGACATGGGTGTGGTGGAAGGGGCGTGGCTGCAGCTGAGGGTACATGGGTATGGTGGATGGGGCATGGCTGTGGCCAAGGGGGCATGTCTGAGACTGAGGGGACATGGGTGTGGTGGAAGGGGCGTGACTGAGGCCGTGGGGCGTGGCTGATACCAAAGGGTGTGGCTGCGGCTGAGGCGGGGCTTGGCTGTGGCGGCGGATCAGAATCCAGCCTTATAGATTTTTCTGGTCACGTTCTGGTCAGCAGCTGGGGAGACAAAGGTGTGAAATAATGTCCTCCACTCTGCCGTGCTTCTGCCATGTTTTTGAAAGTCTGTGAGCTGCCTTGCTTCCTGGCAGGCATATGGGACCCTCTGCTGCACTGCCACGCTGTTTCATCTGGCCTCGTCTATTTACAACGAAAGTGGTACAAGTCCTCTAAATCAGGGGTGTACATTTGAATATGGATGGTAGGACAAAGAGACATGTCCCTATCAATACTGTGGGAGTACCGCGTGTGTTTAGGGGGAGCAGTGATGTGACTGTAAAAGCTTCAGGTTTTTGGGAAAACTATGATACGATGAGAAATTTGGAACAACTAAAATGGTCATGTACTGGTATATATACTCACTCAACTGTATTGCATAGGAGAACAAACATTTCATTGGCAACATAAATTCTGCTGAAATGAATGATTGTCAGATTCCTAATGTCGATTTCATTTTGATTCACATTTGCTATATAGAAAACAAATGCTTTTTGGGGGAACATGTTTTTGCTTAACTTGTTTAACTAAATGATCTAGGGAAGAACAGGATGCTAATACGAGGAGGAATAAGGTATATTCAGTGCTTAATTGCAACCTTTAATAATATCCCGAGGCTTCATTCATACTGCTGCTTGACTTCACCCACTGAAAATTTCCTTTTTTAAAATTCCACTTGATCTATCCTAGTTTCACATCTCTACATCGTGGGAAGAATAAAATATGAGCGATTGCTTGCAGGCTAGGAGAGGTTCTGTAACCAGCATGTGACAGATTAATCCAATAAAGAAACGCAAGGAAGATCATAAGGACACAGACACCATAAAGCAAACTCAGTCAAACGCAACTGGACACATGGAATGTTCTTGATAAATCAAGAAGGTGCAAAAAGATACAAGAAAGCAATTAGAAAATGACACCAGAAACACTCTGTCCATGCATTTTTATTAGTGCCATTTTTGACTGCTTCTGGTTCACAGTTTCTAATCTATTAAGTTTGGCAGTAAAGAAGAATATTTTAACCCACTTAATAATAAGGCATGAAGAGACCATTTAATAAAACTGTCAGCCGCAACCTATGAAGCAGCCAGGGTCATTTCTGGGGAAGCACTGGGCACCACTTAGTGCATGACAGCAAGCTGTGTGACCTCAGGGGCCATCGCATGTTTTTACTGTAGCACTGCAGAGCTTTCTGACGCATAAGTTTGTGGCCCTGTGTTTGTGTGTGTGATTTAGCTGCCTCCAACAGGTCAGAGAGAAGCCATGGTAAAAGCGTTTCTTTGCTTCAGGACACGGTCTACAGGTTCCCGGTACTTCTCACTCAAATCTCTTAGCATATTTAGGCATTTAATTTGTCAATATAACGAGGCGTATGTGGAGTTTCATCCTTCAGATGCACTTGAAAGAATGCTGGCAATTAACATTCTCCTTTTAAAAACTCTCCCCCAGTACATATTAATAGATGCCTCTGAGGTGGTTTGAAATAGCTGCATTTGACAAACATTCAAGTAGCTTTAAAATAAATCAAATTTTAGGTACGCTCAGCCACATTGCTATGATGCTGTCACAGGTATTTCCGAATTAAGCAAACAAAAAGTCTGTTTTCGATCCTTTGAGATGGACGGGCTGGGGTGGAAATCTGACTCAATGAGAACATTAATTGGACAGAGGCAGATGTAGGCCAGAGCTTCCTTTTGGGATGTGAAACAAGATTTTAATCATTCATCCATTGCTGTGCCGCTGCATTCCCAGCATGCACCTGGAGCCAAGCTCTCCTGGCCTCGCAGGAAGAACAATCTAGAGGAAAGGGAAAGGCTGCCTTTCCCGTTGCAAACATACTGTAGTCGGTTTCGCACATTTCACGGGAGTGAAAGTCTCACACATTTCATGGGAGTCTTCCACATTTCGTAGGACTTTCGCACATTTTGCGGGAGTCTCATGCGTTTTGTGGGAGGCTCATGCACTTTGTGGGAGGCTCATGCATTTTGTGGGAGTCTCGCACATTTTGTGGGAGTTTCATACATTTCGTGGGAGTCTCATGCATTTTGTGGGAGTGTTGCACATTTTGTGGAAGTTTTGCACATTTTGCAGAAGTCACATGCATTTCGTTGGAGTCTCACACATTTTGCGGGAGTGTCACACATTTTGTATGACTTTCGCAAATTTTGCAGGAGTCTCATGCATGTCGAGGGAGTCTTGCACATTTCGCTGGAGTCTCACGCAGTCAGAATGACTCTCTTGCACTCCTGCATGCCCCTTCTCATGCATCCATGTTCATGTTCCATCCTAAAAAGTTAATTCACATCTTGCAGTTTTAGTGCATTTCTCTGTCACGGCTACATGGAACACCTAGAGTCACCTACTAGTTAAATATAAAAGAAACCTGCTCAAAAAATGGACTGAAATTAGCGAATTGGGAAATATTTGGAAATTTCAGAAGCTTCAACATGGCAACCTCTGAAAAAACCCCCAAGTTGTCCAGGAAAATTTAACCAGTCCTCCAGCAAACTGACACAACATCCTTGGCAGCTCTGCTATCCTACCTCCTCATAAAATAGACTCTAGAGTGATTGCTCTAAGATGTGTGTGGTCCTCTGCTGTACTTTTCTTAGTACTATAACATTACTAATTTAATATATTTGTTAAATATTTATGGGATAATGGCACTGATACAGAGGATGAGACACTTTTAGAGACATGGGTGCCTTATGTTTGTGCATTCTGTTCTGAAAACAAAAATGCAAAGGGTTAAGCTTCAGAAATGGGAGATCAGTCTGCAAGCTAAAGGTCTCCTAAGCTAGGGGAGAGTCCATAGAAGGCAGGACTGGCATGTTACTTGCCACATTGCCACCGGTGCTGCTATGATTTCCGAGCCCCTCTCTGTAGTGCTGTGTACAAACCTCCAGATTGCTAATGCAGAATGCTAATTGTAGTGTAGCTGTCATATTGATAGGGGTGCACCTTGGTTTGGGGGGGGGGGGGGGGG
>JAODKL010000081.1:2837062-2859708 GCA_026780765.1 Petrocephalus schoutedeni
AGGAACCTGTTGTGGCAGCTTTGCTGGGGTGGGATGTCAGCCTCACTTCTCTGTGACAGCATAGGGGGGTGGGGGGGTGGGGCATGCCTCCTTTGAGAAGAGCAGTGACACTGCCTTGTTTAGCCTATGCGTGATGTGAAATAGCTCATCGCTAACGAGCTGGGAATTCCGGAGGATGTCGAGGAAGCTGCCGGGCCGGAGGCTCCAAGGCAGGCCTACATTCCAGCTCCTCTCTGTTCTCAGCCTGCGTTGGGCTTCAGAAGGAGGACACTTAAACATGGGAAGGGGAAGGCGGGCTCACGCCACGAGGCGTAAATACTGGGAGCTTCCCCTGCATTACCGCCATGCTGAAACGTGTCCTGCGGGTATTTAAGGAAAAGTCATTCTGTGGTCATCACCTCCCCACCCATCCGCCTGACATCCCAGCCTCTGTCGGTCCCGAGCCCTTCTGAGGATCTGAGAGGGGTTAAAAATATAATTTTCAAATGTAAACTAAAAAAATCGTCTATTTAGAAGAATGTACTTTGCTCTCAATCGATTTTGAGTTACTTGCCACACAAAGTGTATACCCCAGCAACAGTCAGACGTGATGCACAGAACTGAACGCATTTAACAGAACATTTTTTTTCTGAATCGATTTTTAAATTAACCACAAATCATTATGAAACGCAGCGCCTTAAGGTACGCTCACACCGCGAGCGTCAGAGACACCAACCGTCGCTCTCGCCGCGCAGCGCCGCCCCACCCCTCCACGCCTGCCGACGCTCCCTCCCATAGAGAATGAATGGCTTCTGGTGGCTTTGACGCTCTCGCCGCTCGCGGTGTGAGCGCACCTTTAGACGGCTAGGCCATTCTGACTGCCTCCTAAACAGCAGGGAAGCAATTCCTCAAGTAAAATAGATGCATTTTTTCTTCTTCTTAACACTAGATTTGCTAAGCAGGCGGACACGATCGAACATACACGTGGACCCGATCACGCGCGCACGATTCACTGCCTTTATTTGCACAATTGCATATAGCTTCTAGGTGAGCTCAACTTTGCCCTGAACTGAAGGCCTTTAAAAGAATATACTTTTCTCTCAATCGATTTTGAGTTACTTCCCACACAAACTGTATACCCCAACAAGAGTCAGACGCCATGCCCAGAACTGAACGCATTTAGTCTGACTTTTGTGTAATGTCTTATATTCTTATGGTTTGTGATACCTGTGTTTATACTTGTTATAATTCCCATTATTTCATCATCCATCCATCCATTTTCCAACCCGCTTATCCGTCCTGGGTCGTGGGGGGTCCGGAGCCTATCCCGCAAGCTACGGGAACGAGGCAGGGAACAACCCAGGATGGGGGGCCAGCCCATCGCAGTATTTCATCATATAATTGTTTTATATTTATAATTTTATTATTCATAGTATTTTATCTCTTCTTTTTATTTGGTATAAATTCAGTTTATAAATTCGTTTTTAATAATAAAATTTCTGTCAATTCTCCTTTAAAGCACTTTAAATTGCATTTCAATTCCATATAGTTGTACTATAGTTCTACTCAGTTGTACTATATAAATAATATATTACAATATAAAGTTTGATGGATTGCTTGATTGATAATGTATATATGGCATTTAATATAACAACCAACTATTCCAAGATTAAATTCTTGTTTTCTCTAATTGAAAACATGTTATTTTGATGTTGTGGAGACCATTTTTTTCAGTCCCCACAACGAGAAACTTTTATAAAATTTTATAAAAACTAAAAATGTTTAGTATTTGTTTGGTTACCTATGGTTAAGGTTAGGGCTTGGTAGGGGTAAGGGTGTCTTTGTTGGGGTTAGAGTTTCTCCCATAGAAATGAATGGACGACCCCCACGAAGATTTGAATACATATGTGTGTGTGTGTATGTGTGATCAAGTGTGCCTGGTTGTTAGAATCTAAGGCTTTTCAATATCCCTTTACTTGCTGCTGAAATTTCTGTGCTGTTTTTCATCATCCAAGGGATATTTTTAGTTTTCATCACTGCACGCACCCACTGCTCTGAAAAGGCCCGACTTAAGTTCCCATTTTGTGTTCCTGAAATAGACTCCGTGTTATTTTGGAATCTGCTGCTGGCACTTTCGTCCTCTGTTTTCAGTGACCTCACTCCGAAACCCAGCACCAATAAAAAAATCACTATTTTCCAACCTAATTAAGCAGAATTAATGTGATTGATTAATTTGGATAGAAAGATGTCGATGTCTGTCTACCAGGACTAGGACTTTGAAATATTGCTCCAGATAAGCTAATAGATTTGTTCTCTTTTTAAAGATATATTTTTTATCTAGAAATGTGTAGGACAGTTTCAGTGAAGTTGCAGTAAAGGAATTGACTAAGCAGTGCTTATGAGGCTCATCCCCAAGTTTGTTAACTATAGAACCTCCTCCAGCTGTAGAGATAGTGTATGAAGCTTGTGTTCCTGTGACTCTATTCTTTGTCACGGTCACCGACTGAGGTCAAAGGTTAAGGCCATCTGTCAAGGCCTGGTAACATCAGGGACACTGATGTGTAAATATGCATCATTGCATATGCTGATTCCCTACCACAGTTGCTGTTTTGTGGACCTTGACCAACTGGAGTCTTTAATATAAAACCACAGGATTTCCTTTGTTGATAAAGCTATTTCCTAGTTGTCACTTGGGAAAAGGTGATCAGAACAATGGTGTCTTATGCAGGGTGTTTGTAGTTGAAGCTGATGGTGATGATCGGCAAGACTGGATGACTTTTCACGTTTTATGTCAGTTATGTTTTTTGGAAAGAAAAATGTGACCTTTCTTGCAAGCGAGGTGGGAGACCCAGTTCATCAAGTGTCCCGGCCCCTGAAAGGCGAGGCTCTCCAGTCATGAATTATTAGCCCCATTTGGAGAAGCTGTCTCACGTGACATCTGTGAATTCTTCCAGGGGCTCCATCACCCTTCGCCTGTCCCAGATTCCAACCAATGCGGAAAAGGGAGTTTTACCGTAGTGTAGTGCGGACTGGGAGGTCACCCCACACCACCGAGAGACGGGACAAATAGTCAAAAGCAGGTGTCAATGGCAGCGTCCTTCCTGTCCTTGGCCCCAGACCCCTTTCTGTGGTTACCTTGCGTGGTCTGGCTGCAAGGCTGGGGAAGTCGGTCCTGCTTTGGACCTTCGACGCCATGTCCTGCCTGTGGCTTCACAGGGAACTCTAGGATGCCTCATTTGCTTCTCCCAGAACAATCCGAACCGAGCCAGATACCAGAATATGGCACTGTGACAGGAGGAAGACGGTCGCTTAACTTCAGTCTCCCCTCTATTTGTGTGTGTATACCTTAAAAAAGAGAGCATGATGGGATGTGAGGAAACATGCTCCAATCTGCCTGCTTTCATACTTGTACAAAAAAGCAAATAAATTGGCTGTCAGGCTGGCAAAGTGAAGGGTTGGCATGTCCAGGAAGAGGGCAAAGTCAACTGACCAGCCCCATTATTCTACCTGATGCCAGGGTCTAATAATATAAGAGACACTCCAGAGCTTTCAGCCTGACACGGAGCACGTGCCCAGGCCCATTGCTCCTCTGTTTTTCCATATTTCCTGTTTTGTAACAATACATGCACTTTGCCCTTGCCCCTTAAGAGCTGGAGTAACACACAAACACCCCATCCAGTAATGTTGTATCAGAAAATTCCCTCAATGTGTTTAAAGTGCCATTGAGGATCCAATTACTTCATCTTCATCTTTTAGGTATTGGTTCTTTTCAGGGTGGTATCCTGAAACATGCTAAAATATGAATTAAAGATCTACTGCCTCACTACGGCACCTCTGGGAGGCAGTCAGGAGCAGCTGAACTGGCTCCTCCCGCTTCATTTACCTGTTTTGTCAAAGGACTTCTGGATTTAATGTATTAAGCACTATATCTCAATGATATTACTTCTGCTAATGAGCTTTTCTTCAAAATAACCTATGAAATAATAAAATTTGAGACTTTAATCGCGTGTCTGATTTGCCAGTTTGTTAATCATCACCTAGTAGTTTCATGTACCAAAGACTATATTTAATCTGCGTTTTTTTTTATTAAAACCTTTATGACAGAATTCCTTACATTTGAATGTGCATAACTTCCCTTGAATTATGGCAGCATTAGTAATAAAATTAATCCCAGAAAAAGTTGAGCCAACAGCTTGGTGCAATGAGAAAGGTCTAGCTAAATGGAGTAACTCATTTTCAGTGTTATTAAGTCCCCACGCATGGTGCCCAGCGAGCTGAAATCGCTGAGCAGATGATGAAGGGCAGGCAGGAGCTTGATCCTGTAGGGGCTACAGCCAGTGGACATATGGTCTAATGCCAATGGATGGGGTCACACACACATTCAGCCTGTATCCCCCATCAGCACTGATTTAGTCTCTTTGCTGCTCCCTGCTGGGCTGATGTTCTGACGTTGGGTTTCTCCAGATCACTCCTCCACGGCACTTCCTGTTAACGTCAGGGACACATGGGCAGCCGCAGACACCGCGCAATCCATTAAATAGTAACACATTACTTGCAGGGGCACAAATAATTTAGTATTATGCTATTATGCATCAATTAACCACAAACTAAGTCTTAGTTACATACATCTCATGTTAATTCATCATTAATGGATTGTGGCACGTTTTATCTCAAGCAGTTACTATATCTTTTTTCTCAAGTTCATGATTTGTACTTCAGTAGTAACAGAGTTATTGCTAAGTTTTTGTGCCTTGTCAAGTAGTGTTACTGGTTACATATACCCCAGTTTATTCTGTGATGAACCCTTTTGGAAAGACTTCTGAGCCATGCATAATGAATGGCTTGTTTTCTTAACATCTGCCATTTTTAAGACATGCTTAGTTTGAAATGATGACAATAATTTATTATCATTTTATTAGCCTCAGGGGAGGGAGTGAGTATGTAGCCTTGCAATACACAAACATGAACATTTAGGATATTTTCAGTTCAAGCACAAAATGACCAGGATATAACTGCATTGCAAACATAATGAGAGCGATATGTAACATAGCAAGCGAAGGCACATCTGTCCGGCTCATTAAGGCGTTTCCTGTAACAATGAAGAGCCTTTTATCCATCCTTCTATTCGTCTGGCAAAGGATCCATTGTCGCTCTGTGGGAAGGGTAATCGGACTCTCCTGTGGTCGTGTGAAGGAATACTCTGCACGCCTTCCATGCCAAAATCATTCACGAGTGCAACTGTACAATTTCACTCTGTCAAATCAACTGGCCTGTGTTGAATCACTAGGCTTAATGGTATCAACCAGACCGTATGCCAGTGCTTTATTGCATGAGGTGCAGATTTCTAACCATGTGATCTGTCTGTTACCGCAGATCCCAAATGAGAGACGGATGCAGACCTGGCCTGTAGACCCCGGATTTTCGCGCTGAGTGAAAATAATCGCACAGCGTGACGGTGTTGAGCTTATAACCACCAATCAGACCATGCCCAGTGCCTCTGCAGCATGTATCATTGTTCCTCTTGAGGCTGGGGTTTCTATCCATGGACTGCAGGCAGTGACATGGGTATTTTTACAGTTCTCTGTGGACAGCCCTTTCTATTCTCACACTGGCGTAACTCACCGTGTGCTTGCTTTCATCGATTTTCACTCTATGTGTGTGTGTGTGTGTTTGTGTGTGTGCTAGATATTATAGGATAATAACTGCAGTTTTGCTGCTGCTAGTTACTAAAGAATTAAAGAAAATTTGCAGTTTTGAGCTGCTTTAAAATCACACACATATCCCATATATATTTATATATATATATATATATATATATATATATACTGTATATATAACTGTCTTCAAGGTGCTCTTCAGATTCACGAGTTGGTAAATATTCTGTGTTTCTGAAGAACAAAATACAAAACCTTGTCCAGATGTAAGAGGGGGTGCAGGGTGGGGGCATTGTCCAGCGATGGCGTCCGAGGCCTCGGCAAGAGGGGAATAGCAGTCACTCAGTGTTAGCATCTTCATTAGCGATATGTGCTGAGCTCTCACCCAGAGACCAGCTTAGCCACTCAGGCCAGCAGAACACACAGTGAACTGAACACGTATGAGGCTGTGATACCAAGAAAGTGCTATGTGATCTGATTATCACATTCAAGCATCTCCCAGACCTAATCTTTACAGGATTTAGGGTTATATTCAATTAAATAAACAAAGGGATTGATTTAATGGCTCCACTTTACTTGAAGAGACACAGATAATGTAGAAGGATACTTTTACTTAATAAAATAATTAACCAGTAACTAATTATTAGTTATGTACTGATCCAGTGCTTGTTCAGGATTAATCAATCATGACCATTCTAACTAACTAGCTAATAAGTAACTAATATAGTATAATGGAATACATGTAGTCAAAGTGATTAATGATGAACTAACACTTAGTTACTGGTTAATTAATGCATTATCTGTATTTGTATTGTGTTAAATGTCAGATCTGACATTTTAAGAAATAATAAAAATTATGTTCTTTTATTGTGAGGTTTTATATAACTGGAATCTCTTTATTTAGTTGTTTTTATTTTATGTTTTGGGCGAAGGTTATATAAAAAATGACATTTGAAATGCTGGTTGGGACAGTACAGATATATTTTTCAGAGGTCAGTGCTGGCCCTTCTCAAAATGAGGACGGGTCTCTGCGACATCCAAGCGTGAGACTGCTGATAGTCGCTCAGCCCTCCCTCTCAGCAGCTAAAAACGCCCCCACTGGCATACAGCTCCAAGTGAAGGCTCTGGCTTCACTACGCTTCATAAATGCTCATTGGTTAGCCAGTGATCTCATCACCATATAAACAGAACAACATGACAGGGGCATATTGAGTGATTTTCAACCCAATCATGGCCCTTCATTTAGAAAATGATCAAGAAGATGCATGTTAATGATACTATGTGTGTTAATGAAGCGGGATCCTTTGAGAAAATGTTGGCCGGGATGGATGGGAGGGGTGAGCATATAAAGGCTTGTTGTGCAATAAGTGACCTCCTTTTCAGGATAAGAGAGAGCAATGGTAGATGTTTGTGTTTTTTACTTGTTTTACTGTTCCATTGGATAGCCTAATCTGTGGGGACTCCAGTGTTTACCAAGTATGTTTAATACAGTTTGCTGCTCTACTGTCCGCATTGTTATGTTGCTATATTCAGTGTTGTTGAGAGTATTTATGGATCAATAAAAGTTTGAATTATATATGAAAAAAGATTTTATGTTTTATGTTTTCATGTGGATTGCAGGCACTTAACAGTGTTTTTAGTGACTTGCTGTGAATCAGACAGGAAAAGACATGTTACTTTGCATGAAAATTAAATTCAAGCCGTGCTTAAGACCTGCTGCATCTTGTCCAGATAAGAATTACGAGTTTATATTGTTTTATAAAAATCCCTATGCTGTCTGATTCTTTCCCAAAGAATTTGTATCCAATAATGTGATTTATAGTGTACATAAAATGAGTGTGCCGTGACGCATCTTTTGAATGAAGCTGTTTATTCTAATTTAACCAGGAAGATGTCTCATCTCTGAAGGGAGCCCTGCATATTCTCTATCCAGTTGGTGTTGCAGTACGTTTCAGAGATGGGCAAGTCCCTGTAAACAGGAAGTGCTGCTGGTTCTAAGCTGTTCAGCCGAGCCGTGCATCACATTTTGCTGGAGCTTTTATGTATCTGAAAAGTGCCATAGCGCGCTATGTTGCATGAAGTTTTGGGTTTTTTCATTCTTTTCATGATTTTGAAGTATAATAATGTTGTTTTGGGGCCTTGCTTTGAACAGAAGGTCGGAATTAATGTTGGTCTCGACCCAGTTCTCAGCACAGGGACTGAAATAATGGTCTGCAGGGCTGATCAGATGCCAGAGTCCACCTTTGATTCTCCTGTCCACTCACCCAGGGGTGAAAGATTCCTGTTTTTTTATTTTTGAAGCAAACGCTTTTGGTGACTCATCAATCTGATGAAGTAAATGTCTCCCAGAGATGATTCGATAAAAATCACCTCTTGAGGAAGCGATGATGTGTGCCTCGGCACACTTGTCACATGTTTGTCGGCATGTCGCCAGGCACACGTGTGGCATCTACAGCAAAGTCAAAGTCTCCATGTTCAAGAGCCATCTGATGTCCAGGTGAGACAACATTCCTGCCAATTGAAGCCAAAGGAGCAGATTTAGAAGCAGAACCCTCCCAACAGCGAGCATAATAGCATTACTGAAACAAACACACATACCAGCAGAAACCTGAAAAAAATAGATCTTTCCATGCAGACTTGCAGAGCTGAAAATGGTCTGAGGTCTGTGCTCCTCTAGTTTTCTGTTATTGTAGACAACTGGTGAGTCACTTAAGGACCAAATTCACCCTGGGGCAGTAGAGTTTAATCATGGTATTCGGAAATTAGAATTTTTATCAGTTCTTACTACACGTTTCTGCTAGGGGTTATGAAAAACAAAGATTTATGCTTTTATCAGATGCACTGTAAAAAAATGCTATATGTGATGTGAAAGTGTGAGGTTTTTTGTTTCACTTCTTCATAGAAGACCAGCTCATTTATTAAAACAAACAAAAAAAATAACACACACGTATAATATAGGAGCTCCCTTTCAATCACAGTATAAATGGCAAGAATTTACAGTACTATCTGTGGATTGTCAGGTGCATTCTGATATACCAAATTATTTTGCTTATATGCCTATATTTTGCCATTAAACTTATATGAATATTATATTATATGAATGAATGAGCAAACAAATGAACTTTACAAAGCTGAAACGAGCAAACTCGAGAATGCTATAATGGACTTTTTTTTAATTTAAAGAATGATTTATATATATGTTTATATTACCAGCAAATAACACACTATGTGCAGCAGATTGTCTCATGACTGCATGGGACTGGGGAAATCGCTCCAGTTCCGGTGTATATTTAAAATTGCTGTCTATGAAAAAGAGGTTCCGCCCTTTAGACAGCTCCTCCAATCATCATGCAACAGCCAAGCGTCCTGGCCCGCCCACTGCTCCATTCACTCCCAGACAAGCTGATCTTCCCTGGAAGTGACGATTTTGTTGCATTTATCCAATAAGCGTCTAGCTTCTCTGCAGTGATAAAAGCTATTCTGTACCGTGCCATAGAAGTCCATTGAAGCTGCCGTACAATAGGGTTTAATGCACTCTTCTGCCATGGAAATGTATGAGAAGAAAATCGCGTCAGACAATCTATGATAAATAGCTGATTCTGAACAAGCTCGTCATTAAGTTGCTCGAGTTTTAGCGCACTTTTACTAAAAGCAATATATCTGAACTAGGGCTGTCAAAATTAACGCCTTAACGCGGATTAATCCATCATCATGATTAATCTGATTAAACATTTTAACGACTAATGACTAAATGACTAAAAATCCCTGAAATGCAGCGTTGCCAACTATTTCTTACCTGAAGTCTGGTGTACCCAGAGAGTCGCTAGATGACGACACGTGCTACTTTGCATATCGATTGCGTCAATACGTCGCGTTCACGTTCATTCAAGCACCACCACGTTGTGTCCTACACTGTACGTAATACTCATATAGGCTACTTTATTTTAACGCAGCTCAAACTATTTCATTTATCATCTATTCTATTTATGTTCATTTATATTATTTACCACTGTACTGGGAAAATCACAGGCTATTAACATATACGCAAAAAAGTTACCTTTTAAACTATGTGCATGTTTTCCAGATAAAAATGTGTATTTGCAAAAGAACAAAGCTTGGCCGATGTAGCAAAGGCATAGGATATGTTATTAACTGTTAATAATAAATGGGTAGAAAGGTTTCTGACTAGTTAGCGCGCAGATCATTCATGTTCACGTCCGTCTGTCAGACTGATCAGCTCAGGAGCTGAATTGCCCCAGGGATCGCTCCGTCTGGGAGGCAGCACCGTTCAGAGCGAGCGAACGCAGCCTTGTGGTAGCTTTGCTCAATAAGGTAGCACTGATCAATAGACATAACTGTCGGTTCGCGCATGTTTCGACGAAGCACCACTACTCGGCAGGACACCGGGCGTAGTAGCGGGGAGCTCAGCTCACTTCCATATTGACGACAATGCTGTACAGAAAGTAGCTAAGGTTTGAAAGGAATGTTGCTAAATTTGTCGCTAGGCGCCTTTTGTTCAATAAACATGTTAAGTGCATATATATTCCCTTTGTTCTTGAGTCTGTTTGCTCATGGAAAAGTTAAATGCGATTAATATAGATTAAAAATGAATGATATTTAATCGCGATTAATCGAAATTAATCCACAGCAACCCTGTGATTAATCTGATTAAAAGTTTTAATCGTTTGACAGCACTAATCTGAACATTTATTTTCTGACATATTTGAGGAAGCAGAACTTCCCTTGTGGTCTTAGAGCAATCACCACTGATATTTTGGGTATATAGGGTCGCTTTTGAGAATGCCGTAATAATACCGCAAACCGCAGTATAATGTAAGGATGGTATGAAAAATTAAATAGAGCTTGCCATACAACATTCTGCTAAATTCCGTTAAGTCAGGCCTAGTTTACAGCGTCAAACCCTGGCATAGCTGTCAGTGCCCTGTGCAACTAAGGTGCAGCTGGCTAAAAAGAACGACACTGTCACCACTTGTCACGTTTCGAGGTAATGATACGAGGACAGCTCTCGACACCACGAAGCCCCTTTCCGTGAATCGAACTCCCCAGCTACTCCTGCATGTATGTCTCTATATAAAGGGTGACTGTTGCTTGGTATCTCTGTTGACGTTGACATTATTCTGCAGTAGCAGTTGTCTCCTCCGTCTCAGTAACCACATGCTAAAGTGTCACGAGGCTCATATTAATGCTTGCTTAAGTACACCATCTTAAGTTTCGTCTCTGCCCCCTGCCCCACATCTCATGTCATTTTACATGCTCTGGACATTTCCGGAATCATGTGACCCCTGATTTATGCCCACGGGAGGATTATTGTCATGTTGTAAATTCTCAAACGTATCCTGCACAGTCTAATTAAAAATGCAATGATAGTCTCAATAATCCCAACAGGATTGGTCACCCATGGAAAACAACAGGCCAGCTGAAAAGTGCTTTTTAGCAATAAGAAGTTCAAGTTCCAGTTTTCCCATAAGAATTGTGAAAAATAATAGTGTTTCTTTAACAAAATTCTTCCATTTACCTCACGCTTTATAAAATCAAAGCCAGTAATAATAAAAAAAACATAGTTCTCATATGTATGCCTTAAGTTATACACATGCTTTCACCCAGTGGAGTATATTTTAAGAGATGTTATTAAACTCTTACTATTATTCAAAAAGAATCTCTTAATGGCTTTGGTGTTTTTTAAATAGTGTCAACAGAGTTAGTGTTTTTATTGAAGGTGAAATAATGTAAATTGAATTTAATGAACAATAATTAAATGAAAAATAATTTGGCGTTCTGTTTAAGTGGCTCCCACTTTTATTGCTCAGCATGACGGAGTCAGCGCCAATAATCGATACACCGTTCGGCTACCAATCTCTTTCGCATCTGGTCTAGAGTTATTCACAGCGCCTGCAGCAAAGCTGCCTTGTCTCAGGAACTCTGTCAGTTGCCATCACATATTTTGGAAGTGATTAGTGCATACTGTAAACGGATGGACTGCGACAAGCACAAACGGGCGATGAGAGCCATAATCGAGGCCCTGGAGGCCAATGTAACGAAAATGCGGATAAAAGTTTGGGTATTCACGGGATATGAATAGACACTGGCCGCTGAAGCCCTTATCGTGTACCAGAAGGCGTATTGGCTGGAAACACTGTACATAGCTTAGTAGCTAGGGCTGTTAGGGGCTGTGTGTGGCTCAGCGGATTTAGGATTCCGTGCTTGTAATTGGAAACACACCAGTTGAAATCCCAGGGCTGGCAGAGTAATGTTACAGCTGGGCCCTTGAGCCTAGCCTGTAACCCCACCTGCACCAGACACTGGCTCACCCAGCATCTTACCTGTATGTCACTTTGGACTAAAGCATAGGCTTGATGAATGTAATGTAATGTTTTAGATAGATCATATTGTCGACACTTAGAAGTGCACCTGGAGAAAAACCCGCAACCCCGAAGCTCCGCTCAACTACATCTGACTGGCAGTGTCCAGCCAAACTATTTCAGTCTGAACTCTGTTCTCAGCCGCGCCTCGCAGGGCTGTGGTCTGTGTGAAATGTACGGCGGCTTGTCATCGAGCGACAGGGGCTTTTCTCACAAAGGCCCCCCCTCTCCTCCCCGGCCATAAATCCGGCTTTAGTGATAGATTTAGTTGATGTATTGGGGTGCAGTGACACCCGCTATTGGGCTCTCAGTCCTTATGTAACTGCAAATGGAAAAACCTCTTACCCATCGAAAAAAAAATAAAAACACACACACACACACACACACACACAAACACACACACTAACTGCTGCCCTTTAGCCTAGAGCTTCTTCCTGAGCGTTTAACCCTTGAGCAGCTTGGGAAAACACCCAGAGACTCAGAAACACAACACATTGCGGTAAATACTGATTAACTGTCACACTTTTTGGGCAAATGGAATCAGTACAGTTCGGCCATCTGGCCCATGGCTTGGATTTGTGGAAAGATTAAAAAAATATATACAAAAAAAATCATCTACAGGCACTCTCTGTTCCTATTCGATGTCCAATACAAACACATACATATTTAGGGTCTTCTACCATTATGGCATTTATTACCTTACATAATACAACAAAAAAAGACAATTATATGTGCCTTGAAATGCACTCAGTGGCCAGTTCATTATTGTGTACCTAGTTACTGAGCTGTTATTCCTGCACTTGTGTTCTTCCTGTTAGCTCTAACGAGTCTCGCTAGTCTTCTCAGACTTCTCTCATTATCTAGATGTTTTCCCATCCAGAACTGCCACCGAGTGGATGCTTTTGTTCATCACGCCGTTCTCGGTAAACTCTAGACACTGTAGCATGTGAAGATCCCCAGGATAGCATCTGTTTCCGAGATGCTGGAAGTGCCACACATGGCACTGGCAATCACATCCTGTTTGGAATGGCTTAGATCAGGCATCGCTGCTCTGAAGATTAGTGGCACGGTAGCTGGACCTCTCGACCCTGTTTGTATTCAGATGCAGCCACGTGATTCGCTTTTTGCATTAGCAAGCAGGTGTTCCTAATAAACTGGCTCCTGAGTGCATGAACACTGTTTTTTATCCACACGCTGTATTTAAGTTTCAGAAATCGATCATGCCCCCCTCCCCCAAACTGCAAAGAATACAGACTGAGAGGAAAAAAAGTTAATTAACAAATAACACACAAGGAAAAAAAGGAATATTATTGTTGAAAAACAGGAAACATGCCTGGATTGTGTAGAGGTGTGCTGCCAAAAGGCAAGACAAGAAATGGATCAGTGAGAGTGAGGCCAGACCCCAGTGGGACAGTACAAGCGGCCTTATTAGCCAGTGTGGAAGGACCTGGCCCGACATTGGTCAGTGTATGAGAGGACCTGGCCCGACATTGGCCAGTGTGTGAGAGGACCTGGCCCGACATTGGCCGGTGTGTGAGAATACCTGGCCCAACACTGGCCAGGGTGTGAGAGGACCTAGCCCGACACTGGCCAGTGTGAAAAGACTTGGCCTCACATTTGCCAGTGTGAGAAGACTTGGCCTGACACTGGCAAGTGTGTGAGAGGACCTGGCCCGACACTGGTCAGTCTGTGAGAGAACCTGGCCCGACACTGGCCAGTGTTTAAGTGAACCTGGCCCGACACTGGCCAGTGTGTGAGAGGACCTGGCCCGACACTGGCCAGTGTGTGAGAGGACCTGGCCCGACATTGGCCAGTGTGACAAGACTTCGCCTGACATTTGCCAGTGTGAGAAGACTTGACCCGACACTAGCAAGTGTGAGGGGATCTGGCCTGACACTAGCTAGCGTGTGACAAGACTTGGCCTGACATTTGCCAGTGTGAGAGGACTTGGCCCGACACTGACAAGTGTGTGAGAGGACCTGGACCGACACTGGCCAGTGTGACTAGACTTCGCCTACATTTGCCAGTGGGAAAGGACTTGGCCCGACACTGGCAAGTGTGAGAGGATCTGGCCTGACATTGGCCAGATTTCAGACGACCTAGCCTGACATTGGCTGGATTTAAGAGGACCTGGCCTGACATTGGCTGGATCTCAGAGGACCTGGCTTGACATTGGCTGGATTTAAGAGGACCTGGCCTGACATTGGCTGGATCTCAGAGGACCTGGCTTGACATTGGCAGGTCTGAGAGGCACCAGGCCGACACTGGCTGGTGTGAGAGGATCTGGCCCAACATTGCCGATAGTGGATGACCTGTCCTCAGAGCTGCATGCCTTCGCTCTCTGGCCCAGGGAACCGACGCAGCTCTCAGCCCACGGATCATATTACAAGGCTGGCGAACCTCCTCGACTCACAGAACCGGGTCCCTCTATATCATGCTCAGTCGCTCCACACACGCTAGCAGAAGGCTAGGGGCACCCTGAATCCAAGCAGGGCTCATCGTGAGCCGTGAGAGGAGCTTCACAAACCCAGCAGGCCATGTGTCCTGGAGCTTGATCTCCGCTGACCTTTCTTGCAGAGAAAGTAGGAGAAATATTGCATTTTTTGGGAGGCTTGCCGCATCGGTCCAGAACCTGCCTGACCTGGGTATTTTTGTGGACCTACAGAAGGGTACATATCTGCAAGAAAGCACATTAATTCTGGTGTCTTGGATAACAGAAGTGTGTGTTTGCTTTTGTAAACATACGTCAAAAGACAAAGTTCAGCTCTATCTAAACTTTATTTCTGCACCTCCGTTTGCCTGTTTAATCAGCTGAAGAACTTCATATGTAAACTGCTTTTCGTCTCTCTCTCTCTCTCTCGTTCTATCACATAATTAAGCAAAAATGAAGAAACATCTGATCTGAGTTTGTGATATTTCCAAATCAAACAAACTCTAAAACCTTCCAGAGGAGTAACCTGAACATATGGGGCACAGTGGAATTCCTTTAATTTTTTTTATCTCATATTAAATGAAAGCTGGACTCTGAATCGAATTTATCTGCATTTTTACAAAGGATTATGGGGAAGATGAAGATAAGCAGATTTTTGCCAGCAATATGAACATAAAGCCAGTTTTGTTTTGTCTTCTTATTTCTTGTGTGAGTATACGTCTTTGCGCACATTCACATCTCTCTTTGTCTTTATCCAAATCATCCTGAGACACGTGAAGCTGTAGCAATTTTGCAAGCAGAAACGTTAACAACAGTTAAATGAGAAAGTTTTACAAACCTCCAATGAGTTTACTTCACTAGAATCGACAATACATAATAATCAGTTCATCTTGTTAACTTTTGTGATAACTGGAGTGCATGGACGACTTTGCACACATGAAAGACTGAAACATTTTTCTTGGAAACAATCCATTGAATGTGGAAACAAATGTTTAATTCATTCTGCCGAAGGCTCCCCAGCAGCTTGGTTCGGCATCAGCTGGATTGTAATGAAAAATGTTAAAGCACATCAACTCTAAACATAGAAAAACAGCTTATTATGACAAATCCATCAATCTATCCATCGTCTAACCTTGAATTCTGGTCATGTATTCTTATATAATTTATATATATATTTTTTGTGTTTACCTACCAATGCAAGAAATATTCATGTTTTTCATGCACACAACAGTACAAATGTACAAAAATCTACTGTAAATGTAATCTTATGGTCACAAACAGATTTAAAGTTAGCATATTGACTTACAAACACTTTACAATATCTGATGATGCAACTGATTCAGAGCTAAAAATACATTTTAGGGGTCCTGACTCCAGTGATCTCTGAAATCCCATAGGAATGATAGGGAAAAAAGCATGTGTCATGGGAAAGGAACTGCAGCTTGCAGCCTGACCCTGCAGTCACCCATCAGGAGGGGTTAAACTGTGTGCTCCTATTGGCTGTGATGGTCCTTGGGGGCTGACCACAGTGTTGAGGACCTGTTGGGGTGGCCAGTCTGCTGCCCGAAATGCACTTGGCTCATTGCTACTTTTTGTAGTGAATTGTTTGTAACTATTAGTACAAATCTGCCTGTATTTTTGTAGAGTTTTCCTTTTTTCTTTTGTGAATGAATGCAAGGTATTTTTTTACACTCCTTCAATTCTCTTCAGCCCAGAATCCTGTGTGAGGTTTCTCTAGTTGACCTTCTAGAAAAATACTGTGAGGCCCTGTCTGCCCTCTACAACATCACAGGTGAGTGTGTCATATCCTTATGTCTGTCCTTGCTTGGTTTCTCCGAGAAGGCAGCAATAAGCAATACAGAGTTATCCAACATATTCTAAGTGGCCAAGGAGTATATGTAGATTCCTGTGCCTGCAGAGAGCAGCTAAGCTCTTATGTTCTCTGTACTGCGATTTTCTGGTCACAATGTAAACTACAACATGTGAAATGTTCTCATACACCGCTTACTAACACTTAGTATGATCTGGAATTCTCTCTGAACACAAAAAAAATTAAAATGGACAAGTGCCTCATTAGTAGAACACATCCCTGTGGCACTGAGATGGTACAGTCCGTTGAAATCCAAAATTACTAAAATAAAGCTGCAGCATTCCCGCTGGAATACGGAATCAGTGTAATGTGCACGCTGATCTTGGCGTAGTCAAGCTGAGAGTCGCTGAGTCACTCCCCGAGCCGTCCCTCACATTCCCCAAGTAAGCTTCTCATCTGCAGTACCAAGTACCGAAAGAGAAATGGGCATGTCACAGGCACCTGCTCTTTTCCACATGATCTTGGGAGGTGGTGACTGATTCTCCTCAATGGTCCTCACACGTCGATCCTTAGCAGGTGATCGGATGACACCTACCTAACACATCCTACTAAGTAATATGTGACTAGTCTGTCTTGCCATTGTGACATTGACTAGGCAAGAAACTCTTTGGCTCAGGATAAATTCACTTCCAGAGATGCCTCTGGGGTCATTTGAAACTCAAACAGTGGGGAAACAAACATTTTTAAAGCATGCACAGCTATATATATATACACAGTATATATATATATATATATATATATATATATATATATTGGGAAAATCAATATCAGGCTGGTTAATGTAGAAAGTTAATAATTTTGTGCAAAGAGCATGAATTATGAATTTTAAACAGTAGATGCAGTTTAAAGTGACATAATGATAATATAGTTGTGCTTTCAATTACCAGGTGTGGGCTGGCTATTTTCAACAACATACGTTGGAAGATATGCAATGAAAGCGCAGTTATACATTATATGGAAACAGAAAACATGTTATTTACCCCTCCACTAGAGGGCGCCTTCGTGGAGAAGCCATATATTTGATTCTGATGGCCCCAGAGAGGTCGAGGGCGTCTTTACTATATCAGGAATAACACACAGCATCAGAAATCACAAGCACCCTTCCTGTCACAGTCTCGTGCTATACGCCCACACAGACACGGCAGCACAAAACAGGCTGCTAGAAATGTGTCGACCTTAGCCTGCATTTTATGATGCAATTTATATGTAGGGATCTACAATGACTTTATTAGTAGGACGCACAGGTAAATACTGATATATGTAATGTATATAAGACACTAACATTTTGTCTGCGTTAACTGCAAAACACAAAGCCTGATGTATTGCTAAGGTGAACTCTGACCATTTCATCCACACCAGTGATATAACCTCATTTTGCTGCCAAGTTGTTAGTGCTGCTATCGCTCTATATGAGTCTTGCAAAGGATAAACAGAAACCAGCATGGAGGTAATTAAACCACCTGTTAATTGTCATCAAGTTGTTTATCTTACATATGTAGGCTGCTCGCATATGCAAAAGGATGGTTTCCAGTGTGTAATTATGAAAACGTACAAAAGCAGGCAGTAGTAGGCTGGGAGGTGCATTTGAGGATGATGGTATCAGAATAATTATTTCTGGTATTATCTTTATTATAACATCTGTATTTCTGCTCACAGTTCTGTTTGTGAACTGTTAGGAACTTCTGAATTTTCTTCTTAGTAATAGAACCCATGTGTGTGTCTTTAGTATTCTTGCCTAGTTTAGTGATTCCTCTCCAAATCCTAGGAAAACTATATTATTTTAATTTTAAACATCTGACACAATTGCAAGAATAAAACCTGAAAATTGACCCTTAGCTACACATTGGTATTTCTGGGGGTAACTTAAAGCTCTAACAGCTCTGTGACGAGCCGGGGAATTATTTTCTGTCAGTGTGCAGTATGCAAGGTGCTAAGCATCGCAGTAATGATTGAGCCTGTCCACTTTCTCCCTGGTGATCTCCATTCCCTTTTACCTTCAGCTTGTACAAGCGTTATGATCTTTACCAATTCACAGGGTCTGCACATAAAATGCTCACCACTGGCTAATTTACATCAGATTATTTGAGAGCATGGTGCATACTTTCTTTAAGGTCCATGATAATCTTTCTCAGCACCAGAGGAGTCATTCCTGACCTGCTTCTCCAGCTCAGTTGAAAGAATATTTTAGTAGAAAAAATTTCTCTCATTATCAAACTATTTGCGTTTGATTCACCAAGTAGCTGACTTATTACAATATCTTTAGAAAAAAATGTTAAGTTCTCAGACTGAATATTGGTCTTCATTTTAATAAATATTGTTTGGTGTAAACTATCTGCTGCACTGTGATTGATGTGATTTTAATCATCATTCTCATCAGGCCATCCCATAAAACATCGCCTCCGGCTGTACCTCCGGTAGTTTCTTTGACAGCATTAGCTACCTCGAGCAAAAATACATTCAAATACATTAACATTTACCCAGGATATTACCCTGATTTAAAGAGACAATTAAGACAACCTTTAACTCATTCCTGCAGGTACCTCAGTGTATGAATGAAGTACTCGCTGATCACAATTACAAAAATAAAAACAAAGGCAAAGGCAAGAAATAAGTAGTATAGACATATATAAGAAGAATTAGCCTCTAAAAGGTGTCCGCTTCCCCCTGACTTGTTGAGAAGATAACAAGCTGCAGACGAAGTTCTCCCTGATTAAAAAAGAGTGGTGCTGGCTAGGCATGGCAACTAGAAGACACGTTACACACTGGCTCTCTCTTTCAGAAAAACATGCCAGTAACTTATATTTTACCCAAGTCAGCCAGCTTTGCACTTTACATGTCTGCTATTGGTTGGGGACCTTCTGGAATATTTTATGCGCCTCCTACCTTCGTGGAGGTTTGGTACAGGCCTGGTACACTTTCTAAACAGCAGTATGATTTGAGGACTCTGTTTGGCTCTTAAAAAGTCAGAGGCATCATTATAGAATAACCATCACTTTCCCAGATGCTACTGGAACACCATGGGAAATCTGAATAATCGCATGCTTCTTCAGGCTGCTTTACTAACAGTGCCTTTGGGAAAAACGCAGCCTAAGGGCAACAATTTGTTGTGTTTCGTCAAAATATCGCTGTCAATTTTAGCACAATAATGTTTGAAATATTCTTAGTAAACCTGCTCGGTGGGCTTGCCTTGTTCACCTTAATATAACGATTTACTTGATTAACACGTGTTTTGTATGCAGTTTTTCCACAGTGCGTTACCCTCGTAAAGTATGTGTTTTGAAAGATGGCGTTTAAATTAATTCCACAGCAAATCTGCTGAGAGCCTGCACTTAGCATCATGAAACATTCTTGTCGGTTATGTACCTGCCACTGAAACATAACACACTGTGGCAGATATGTGTCTAACACATAATTCGCTACTTGGAGGATTTTTTTTATAGAAATGAAAAAAAGATGGTGACTAACCAGCGCCGTGTCTCTCTTTGGGCAAGATAAGACTAGGATTAGTGGCTACAAATAAGTATAGCTCAAAGCCCCAATTTAAGCAAGGTGTTATTCATATATGTTACTCTGACACACTCATTTAACTAGCGATTAAATCGCGTTTTTCTGTTATTAGAAGGCGTTCGCAAACAATGTATAAAATATCAAAATCTATTAATCAATGGAGTGATCAATAGAAGTGCTCGCAGAATAAATAAGCACGAGAGTCGCTTTGCTTTAAACTGCTCTCTCGTATTAAAATCATAAAAATAAACCTTTTTAAAAGTGGTGACCGGTCGGGTAACAGTCACCCCGACCACTGAAGTCCCCACCCCCTTTATTTATGTTAAAAAATGTAAATCGAAGCAAATTCAGATTATCTTGCAAACTTCCCGGCATCACAAAATATGCTGCCCGTAATGATCCTATTATATAGTGAGAAATAGTATATAGTGAGAAAGTGTGATTTTCGGCAGGCTGGTGCGTGATGTTTCGGGGGGGATCTGTATGGAGCTGGAGTGGTTCTCCAGGCAAGGATGTGCAGAGGCAGGGGCAAGCGATTACTCATTTGACTCAAACTCCGGCACAGTGCGAGGTGTCCGCCGCGCCACCTACAACTTCACGGCCGAAACGATGGATTCTGCTATCTTCCAGATCTTCATCGGGGAGTTCGGGGACCCCAACTGTAGCCTCATAGATGTTTTTCAGGACACTTTCTACGAAAATGCATCCTTTTCTTTAATGAATATAGACGGTACGGGTCTTTTAATCTATTGCACGCCTGTCTTGTTTTTCATCGCCTTTTTTTCTGTTTAATATAATGCTTGTATTATATATCTGATTAAATGCTGCCGTGTTTTATGTTTTTAAGGTTTATATTGCAATGCCACTACTGACGAGATCGGAACATGCTGGCCGAGGAGTAAGAGCGGTCGTATAGTGGAAAGACCGTGCCCGGAGTACATTAACGGAGTGAAATACAACACCACTCGTAAGTTCACCTCCTGATACCTCATATATGCTGTTTTATTTTTCATGATCATTATAATGTGTATTGCATGTGGCTCTGCTTTTGTTTGTCGCGTGGGAGTTATTAAAATGAATTATGAATAATTTATTAGTAATTTTGCAAAATTGCGAATATACTGTTGCAGTTCCGCAAATGTACAACGCTTAAGAAGGCTGAAGCGCATCTGGACCTACTTTCGTTTGGCGAATCCGGGCAAGTGGAACTCCCGAGACCCGGGAGCTGTCCATTGTACCGCAAACGTCCTAAGAAAGGGGAACGAGTAGGGAATCGCGTCGGACGCAATAAATTCACAGCACATTTGCTGGTTGTTGGCGGATTTAAACTGTATATAGAGTGCATATGAATGGATCTACCGGTCGTCTAAAAACGGATTAACTCAGACTGTTTGTAAAACGCAGTAATCTGAAGCGAGGCGGCTCTGCCAGACGGACGGATCATGAGCGGGTGGGTCGACAGCAAAGGAATGCATATCAATAAAGTTTGCAAACTGCCCGTAAATGATCTGCCATAAAAATGACAAGTATAACTAAGTTAATCGGTCAGTGGGGCACGTGCTTTTAATAGCCTAACTGGGAAGAGTATAAAATTAGCCCATATTGCGCACCATTTGGGATGTGGGATATGTACAGCGTTATATAGGCTATGATTTCTTACTGTCAGACTGACGGCAGGAGGGCGCCTCTCACATGAACTCATTACCACAATCTTTTTTTAGATATTCATAAAATGTGTGATTGGCTCGTAGGAATATCTTTTTGAGGAAGTCAAAGTTTGTTTCACCTATTCATATAAATGGCCGCGTTCATTGTACAACTAGATTATTTAAACTTTAATATGTTGTTCTTATATATGAAGCATTTGCCTATTTCTAAATATCAAAGCTTAGTAGATATCAGACCTACATTTACATTTACAGCATTTGGCAGACGCCCTTAACCAGAGCGACTTACATAAGTGCTTTAAGACTCTACAATGACATTTTCCCAGTACTAGCTCAGACCTAGTAATTTTTTATGAACTATAACGTTTCTAAGTTTCCAAATTAATATGGCCAATGTCAAATAATATTTATAATATATAATATTTATTAATATGGTATGACAAGTCACATCTTAACTTTAATCTTAACACCTAACTGCTTTTCGACGTGATATTTTCCCATAATCCACCGTGATTAAATTTAAATACTCATCCGCAACTGATGACATCGTATTCTATTAAACGTCATTGACGGTATTCTGCAGGTTGACTGCTATTACGCAGGCAATTTCACGTGAAGGCAGCAATGAGGACGATTCTTGTGGAAAGCAGGATCTATACAAGCTTAATGGTGGAATTAACTACTGGAATTATCACCACTTTTATGCCCATTCGGTGGGATTTTATCTTCATTCATTCAATCAATCAATCAATCAATAAATCAATCAGTCAGTCGGCAGATAGAATAGTTGACCCAGACCTCATTGAACTAACCATTCCATTAACTCACCATAAACTTTACGTGACTAGCAGTTCTAATCTAGGATGCTGAGTTTGCAATAATTTAGAGCTATTAAGCTGTAATAACTTATATATTCTAGCACCTATCATTTTTCAAATGCTTAATTGGCTAAACTTGACCCAGGCAGCAGAAAAGAACATTCACATCAAGGTTATGCATGGTTAAGCCATCCAGAGAAGTTTTCTCTTTTATAATTAATATATATATATATATATATATATATATATATATATGTTCACTCAACTGCGATGGGCTGGCCCCCCATCCTGGGTTGTTCCCTGCCTCGTGCCCATTGCTTCCGGGATAGGCTCCGGACCC
>JAODKL010000081.1:2859808-2881512 GCA_026780765.1 Petrocephalus schoutedeni
TCCGGGATAGGCTCCGGACCCCCCGCGACCCTGAACAGGATAAGCGGGTTGGAAGATGGATGGATGGATGGATGTTCACTCAATGTTTTGAGTGCCAGGAGCTGTTTGAGTGGCTAAACCTGAAACTACACCAATTAATTACTTTATACTGGCGTGGGGAACATATTCCCAAGTCTGAGTGATGGAAAAATTAACGTTTTCAGCCTGTGGAACTGCCAAAATGATCTTATGAATAAAAGAATCACTGTGTGCAGAATTAGCATATGTTGTTTATTTACTACAGCCAATGTGGTGGCCAAAGATACCTAATATACAAAACCTTGCAATAATATAGCAGAAATATCACTGGAGGCTTGTATCTTTTGCTTGATCGTCACACATGACAAACTTGTAAAGTCCTTTAATTAACACGTTTATCTGAAAACTGGAAGAAGAAAAAAAAACATTTTGTACTGTTTATGAATAAAAACAAAACCAATATGGGACACTGTTATTTTAAACTTGTTATGCAAATTTTTGTTGCATTATGGAAAAAAAATATATACACAGTTGAATCTTTGCTGGATTAAGTAAAACGGCTATGAATGATGCTTAAACTTTACAACTGTATTTACAAAGATATGATGTTTGCTCTAGGTGTTGTATGTCCATCCATCCACCCATTGATCCAGCATACATACTTCTACATACATGTATGTGTAAAAATGCACATGCCTAGATTCCTGTGAACTAATTATTTAAATATATTTTTCATATTTCATTAATATTTTTCATACTTTTTTGCCTACAATGCATGGGGAAAAGATCCAAACAGATTTTAAAATCGGAGCCAAGTAATCACTCAGTATTCATGGAATTAAGTGTGAAATGATTCTTTTCATATTTATGAAATCAGTGCCAGGTTCCAGGCTTAATCAGAGAATTAATTAATTCATCTGCAACATAATTAATAGACTCTGTTGTCCAGATAAAAAGGACACTCATACCAGCTTCTGTTAACAAGGTGAAGTGTCCACATTAGCATGTTTTATTTAAAGAATACATTGCTGCATTTACAGTGTTTGTGCTGCATTAAACCAAGAGTGAGGTTCATGGTCACGACCTAGTAATTTTGGGAGCTGGGACACATCAATATTTACTTTGTCATGCTTAGTATTTCATCAGATTTCTGATTGCTGTGAAATAAAATGCATGGAGTATATCAAAGCACTTGTAAGAATATTTAATTTCTGGAGTTGTCTGTGTTCCATGTTCGTTAGTCTTAAATTGGATTCATGTGTCAAAAAAAGTTTTAAATACATCGCAAATCTCTCAACGCCTGTTCAGATAATGATGGCAATCTTGAGTGAAATGAGAAAGAGCCTTTGTGATGGATACCCTATTATTTTTCTACCCACTTACCTGCCCGTCTCCTTTGCAGTCTTTCATGGCTAATTTCAAAGCTTCTTTTTAAGACTTTGCCCCAGGAGGAGTGACTTTGACTCTCTGTCTCTCCAGTGTTGCTGCAGTGAGACGCTCCTGACACTGACACTGTCCTCCTAGACCGTCTTATAGCCTCTGGCTTTGAGCTCCTTCCTGCCTTGCCTGGACTGATTGGAAAGGAAATTTGTCAAAGGAGAATATGGAAAAAAATGTAACATAGACCCTCATTGTGGAATATATCTATTAATACGTTTGCTCAGTGGGGCACACAATAATTAAACTATGGTAGGACTTTTGTTTGGGAAACTGTGTAGGATATTGCACAAATTCTTTGACGTTTTCAATGGCGCAATCACCAGAAATGAGGGTGCAGTCCTACCGGGGTGGAGGCTCGTTATTCCCATGGACACATTGCATGTGGTACATACTTTTTCTTGACCCTAAACACAGCCTTGATGAAGTTCCCAGGAGCCACTGAAGTCTGTTTTAAATTTTTTTCCTCCCTGATAAAGCTTCTTTTGAGTTTATTCCCCTTCTTATGCTTATCCATGTGACCCCTGAAATGGGAACCCCCCCCCCACCCATGTAAAGGTGTCATACAGTGTCACATGATTCAGCTTGGCACCTTTAGGTTTCATGTAACACATACAGGAGATATGTCACCCAAAGTCTTATGGCTTGCTGAAATTTAATGTATAAAGAGAATCGTCATTTTGAGTCATGCGTTTAAAGACTCTCAGAATAAATTCAAGTGTCCACGTTTTCTATTATACAGGTCAGGACTGGTAATGGTGGGGAATAATGGCTTGCTTTGTCCATATTATCAGTTATTGACTTTTAATTTCAGTTTTCATCACTACACAGGCAAAACTCTTGCACGCTTTGCAGAAAGGACACTAAGAAGTCTCCAGCTGCAATTTATATGTGAGGAAATGCTTCTTCACTAAATTTTAAGAAGTGAATTACAGAGAAATCCCCAGGCCATTGCTTACTGGAGTGGCCTCTGTAATTTACTGGGAGTGAATTTTCTTTATGGTAATCCCTTCTGCTAAAACACGAAGGCTGGTTCATTTCCATCATAGTTTTGGGGGACTTTCTCCCTTCAAATAGGTTGTTATTATTACATATTACTGTTAGCAAATTTCAAACACTTCTGAACAAATTCCACTAGAACCTTATTCCACAAAATCTGCATCACTGTGCGTCACTCTCAGAACACCCATCAAGTCTTCATTTCATAATCACCGAAGGCCCTCATTTTAGATCCAACTGTATGCTTGCTGTTTGCTTATCTGACTGAAAGGCAAAACAAAATATATTCACAGTAAATAGTTTTCCTGAACATACTGCAATATTCCAGCTCAGTTCTCTGCTGTTGAGCTATTGGAATCAGTCTTGATAAGCGAACTTGATGACAGATGTGTTTTAAAAAAAAACCTTGAATTTCAGGAATCCTGCCCCCCTGCAACCCTATTTTGGATAAGTGGATAAGGTGGGTGGATGGATGGACTGGGATTCTGCTTTACTGGTAATGCTAAAAGACTGAAGAAAGAGGGGAAGCCAAAACAATACAATTACATAGCATTATATAACTGATATAAACAGTTCATCATATCATAAGACTTCACATTCCCCTTTAGGAAATTGTGGTGACAAAAATACTTTTTAAATTTAAAAGCATTTTACATGAGATTTTACGGGCAATCCTATTGCAGTTAAATACACTGGATGTATGAAATATGTATTGTTATGTAATTCAGAGGCAGTAAAATGTCAGTGTTAGGATGGAATTGATCAGATGGTAAAGGTCAGCCTTTTCTGAGTTAAAATTTTTGGAAGTCCTCGTACTAGAGCACTACGAAATCCACTGTAAATACAGGCAAACATTTGTTTGGCCTTTCACATCTATGGACGAAAAGGTCAGTAGCTAAAGGTGTGACTGTTCCTAGTGACAGCCCATTACAGAGAGTGCTGGCAATCAATACATATCATCGAGTTTACCCATGCTTAATTCATGCTGGTCGGAATATTTTTTTTACTTCTGTGCATCTGAAATCTTAGAAAAAAATCTGGTGGGTTGTGTGTGTCTCTGTGCGTGTGTGGAATATCTTTTTATTACATTATGGGCTCCGAATGTGCCCCACAATGTGATTAAAAACATATGACATTGACGTTGTGGGGATAATTTTTCAGGTCCCCACAAAGATCTATGAATGCAATCAAAAAAGTAAAAATGCCAAAAGTATCATATTTTTGTCTGGTTACTTATGGTTAAGGGCTGGGCTAGGGCTAAGGTTGTCATATGACTTTATATATATTGTAATCTTATGCTGTCATAGGTTACAGTATTCCCCATAGAAGTGAATGGAGTGTCCCAACAAAGACATAATTGCAAACATATATTTGTGTGTGTATGCGTGCACACCTGTGCGTTTTCAGTACATTTTCAGTACACAGTATGATGTCAAAATAGCATCACAACGTCTCCCAAAGGAAGGAAGTGGGATTCCATTAAACTGTACCTTTGGCACAGTGAGATTTGCATAGTTAAAAAAAGGAGTGGTTCTCAACACAGGCTCCTTCTTTAGGAATAGAGGTGAGGCACATGCGAGTGATCTTGGCCATAACAAATGTGAAAATGTAAATTCACTCTCAATACTATGGGAGTACATGGGAATATATTCACTCCATTGCTATTCTCCACTAGCTGTGACATACGTCTTGAAGGTCAGGATTTACTTATATTCACCTGTACATTATATGACTTGATTTTATTTTTTTGGTTAAGAGGGTTGTGTCAAAGAGCAGGTTTGTCTATGACCCACATGACCAAGCATTCAATGACATGGGCCTTCAGTTTGGAATTTAGTATAACATATATAGCAAGACTAGTATTTAATTTAAAGAAAATCTAATTTTGTGTAACTGTCAACATACATAGATAAAAGTAATGGGACACACCTCTTAATTATTGAATTTGAGTATTTCATTCAAACCTATTGCAACAGGTATATGAAATCAAGCACTTAGCCATGCAGTCAGGCTTACAAACATTTGTGAAAGAATGGGTCATTCTGAATGGCTCAGTGAATTCAAGCATGGCACTGTCATAGGATGCCACCTTTGCAATAAGTTGGTTCGTGAAATGTCTTCCCTGATAGATATTCCATGGTCACCTGTACAGTAAGTGGTATTATTGCAGTGGAAGCATTTAGCAGCAATAGAAACTCAGTCACGAAGTGGCAGACCATGTAAAGTAACAGAGTGGGGTCGCTGAGTGGTGAGGCACATAGTGCATAAAAGTCACCAATGCTCTGTTGACTCAGTAACTGTAGAGATCTAAGCTTCCTCTAGCATTAACTCCAACACAGAAACTGTGTGCTGGGAGCTACATAGAATGGGCTTCCATGGCCAAGCAGCTGTTTGCAAGCTTCACATCACCAAGCACAATGCCAGGCGTCGGGCGGAGTGGTATAAAGCAGCCCGCTACTGGAGCAGGTTAATGTGTTCCGTAGAGTGACGAATCACGCTTCTCCGTTTGGCAGCCTGATGTATGCGTCTGGGTTTGATGGATGCCAGGGGAACTTTACCTGGCTGACCAAACTGTGCAAACTGTAAAGTTTGTTGGAGGAGGGATAATGGTATACGGTTGTTTTACTGGGATTGTGCTAAGATATTTTGAACAAATCTATGCTTTCAACAGTTTCGGGAAGGCCCGTTTCTGTTCCAGCATGACTGTGCTCCTGTGCATAAAGCAAGGCCCATAAAGACATAGCTGAATGAGTTTGTCCTCTGGTCCGCACAGAGCCCTGACCTCAATCCTATCAAACACCTGTGGCATGAACTAGAATGGAGATTGCGAACCTGGCCTTCACGTCTTCATGTCCAACATCAGTGCCTGACCTCACAAATGTTATGAATGGGCAAAAATTCCAACAGACACACCCCAAAAATTTGTGGAAAGCCTTCCCAGAAGAGTGGCAGCTGTTATAGCTGCAAAGGGGGACCAGCTCCATGATGCCTATAGGATGTCATATAAGTTAGGTGTAATGTCCAGCTCTCCCAATACTTTTGTCCATGTAGTGTAGTAACAAATGTGCTAACTGTTTGGGATAGAAGGTACCTCACGATTAATTAATCAAGAATAAATATGAGATCAGCATTTCCCTTGTGTTATTCATTACTAGTTCCTTCAGTAGTGCACAAACGTTTACAGAATTAAGATAATTAGTAACAGTAATTAGTAATTAGTATCAGCTACTGTTCATTAAAGATGAATGAACATGAGATCAGTATGTACCTAAGACTTAGTTTGTGGTTAATTAAATCATAAGTAATAGCAAAATACTACGTTGCTTGTGCCCCCTTAAGTAAAGTGTTACCAGTGTTTCATCATGGGTTACAGATGATGTATCCCTTAATGTGATATGCTATCCAGTTTACATTGAGCTATGGAGCTCTCTGTGGCATTGTACCGCTAACGGCGCCACTGATACATTAGGCTTTTCCACTGACTTTCTGGCTAGGAGGTCCAGACCTGATAGCTGTTCCACGTTTTTGATATTTGAGCACCAGAATCTAAGGCAGCACAAAAGGTAATTACGGCCTGTTAAATGCCCTTCTAGCATTTGGACCTGTCTTTGATTTCAGCAGAAGGTCCGATTCTTCTCCTGTGTGCCTCGCTCAACAGTGGATTCCGGCAACTCTGATTGCCCTCGGGACGCAGGAGCCTAGTGGAGAAAGTGCTTTTTTTATGTGGGGCTTCAAAGACGCAGTACAGCGAAGTCAATAATCCGTGTTTTCGATACGAGACTCGCCTCATTGATTTCAGCCATGTTTCACGGACAAATGAAAGAGTGTCTGCATCACGAGGAGTATCCAGCTTACACAGAGAGGGAGGAAATGTCTGCAGAGCAAGGCAGACGTGGCACTGGGGCATGTGCAGATAGATGAATAAAGCGAGAAATCGGTTTTACTCTAGAGCAGAAACTGACTGATACGTGAGCTACACTCTTCCCCGTCTGTCCATCAAGTGACCAACGCTAGCTCTGGGGTCTTAGGAGCTCCGCACACAGAGCCTGTTTTTCACTAGCAGTGAATTGTTTGCCCTGATTTGTTTACCCTTTCAAGATGAAAAGTTCCTGTTTGGTAATATTGTGTGAGATAAAGCCCGCTTCTTTCTCGCCTTTGTGCCGTCTTTTCGAAGCACCAATTTCCCCCCATGCCGTCAGTGACAAACATGTGCCGCCATGTGATTTGTAGCTGCTTTACAAAGTGTGTGTGTGTGTCTCTGCATATTTACTGCTATTTTTTATCATTGTTCATAAAATTGCTGCATACATTCTTTTCTGCTATTGTGTGACATTTTAATTTAACTAATAAAATGCTTCTGTTCACGTTTACTAATGTTTGGTGCAGTAATAATAGACCTCTGGGGTTGGGGGCTCAGTTCTTGGTGTGTGTGTGTTTGTCTGTGTATCTGTGTGGGGGTTATGTAAACAGCGCTGGAAAAAATTAGAGATCATTGTTAAGGTCAGAGATGAGTAGGGGTTAAAGTGCCATTGTTGGGATTAGGGTTTTTCCCATAGGAACTAAGTGATGATCCCCACAAAGATATGAATACAAATATATGTGTGTGTATGTGTGTGTGTGTTCTAGCCCCTTGCTCTGGTGTCTCTAGTGTTAGGTCAGCTGACTGTTGCCACATATGGGCAGGGGAAATTGCTGGGGGGGGGGGGGGGGGGGGGCGTGTCAGTCATATCCAATAAATAAGCGAGTCCTTGAAAATGATTCATGGCGGGGTCTGCACACATGTCAGAGAGAGACACCTTTCACAGTGTGTCATCCCAGCTGATGACACGGCATCGATCGACACAGGAGTGGGAAACATCTTGTTCTGTCTAAAGCTAGGTCTGAGGTTAAGTCTGAGGATTCATGCTTGTTCTGGGATCGGTGGTGCCAGCGCTGTCCTCTCTGGAGGCTAAGCTCCAGATACATTTCCATGCCTTTGCAAAGTAGAACACATGAAGTCAGTAGCTGTTTGTTTTTTTCAGCAATGGGTGCTTAAAAAGATCGCACTACAGAGAGAGCTGATCAGAGACCAAAAAAAAACAATCTGACAGCTGATCAGAGAGCAAATAAGCCAATCAAAGAGCTGCTCAGAGACCAAATAAACCAAACAGGCAGTAAACACAGAATTCACTGCTTATGATGGAATGTAACATATTTTAGTTATACACCTTTTAATTCTTCAAATATTATATTGTATTCAATATCTGGTGAAAGGCAAATACAATGTTAAAGCCCATATTTTAAAATATTTGATAGCTGCACTTAACTGAGAGCATGAATGAATTTTTGGCTGTGGTATTTTTGGAGCATCCATTATTTTTCCGTAAGTGTTTGCCCATTACGGGGCCTGAAGTTTATCCCAGGAAGTACGGGACCCAGGGTAGGGCAATGCCTTGGATGATGCTTCATTTGCATATCACAGTCAATTGGAGATGGGGCAATTGAGCGTCACCCAATCGTTTTGGACCATGGAATACCCAGTTTGAGTCGACACAGAAACACGGAGAGAACAGGCCAACTCCATTCCCACACGGAGGGTGTGGGGCTCGAACTGCGGAGGCCATGTGCTGCATTTAAGTGCTTTTTGGAGTAGAATCTGTTTTTTTCATTTAAAAATTTCACACTTTATTTTAGTCCTCAGTCTTCTTCCTCTGCAAGTTTTATTTCAAATAACATTTAAATAGGCAGTGCATTTTAAAAGGGGGAGGGGTGTTTGTGGGGTGCACAATTAGTATGCACGGGGTCAGCTAATAACCTGAAAACAAGATGCCTGTTCGCCGAACCGCTGGGAGAATTCATTAAATGCTTCTGCTCTGCTGACCAGAGTCCTGCACGGCCTGCTGGGTGGAGGGCGTGGGGGGGGATGTTTTTTTCGAGCATCTGAGTTTATATAAATCCAAACTCACTGGCAGTCGCCAGGTCTGTGCTTCCTTCGCCAGATTTTTGGATTATTGGAGGGGGAGTTCATTTTTTATTTTTTCTTTAATTCTGTGATTGCATTCTGCAAGTCGACTGACCTCGATGGTCTCCTTTTGGTGGCAGAGGACATTTTATGCCAAATAGCATTGCTGCCGTTGCCAGGACAAAGAGTCTAGCTATAGACTGGTGGACAGTTAATGGTAAGGGGGCCTGGGGGGGAGGGTAGTGCAATTATTCTAGCAAACGTCTACAAAGTGCAACCAAAAGGAATAAACAACACTAAAAATGTAATCGGTTCAATAAATAAATACGCATAAAAAATTTGAATTGAAAGTGAACAAGGAGAAATGCTTTCATGTTGCTTTGTCAAGCATGAATTTCTTCATTTGCCACATTTCACATAGCTACATAATTGTCAGGGTGCTGGCGCAAGGACAAATCACTTAAGACTAGGCATCTGCCCCCCATTCTCAGTATAGTTCTTATTACATATGAGATGCTTGTAATATTGGAATAAATCACTGGGACAGGGCTGACTAATGCTTGCCAGCTTTCTCATGATTGCATCTCTTCATTATGAACATGTTTTGATTTTTTTCTTGTGATTTTCCGGAAGTGTCAAGCTTTATTGTCACATGTTTTGCGAGGAGCACAGTGGAAGTCTTACGCTATAAGTAATAAATATATGCAGTGGGCATAAGCGTGCAAACAGACCACAGTGTGGTACAATAAATATTGATAAAGTGCAGAAGTGGAATATTAACAATTTTCCATGCGGTGCAGTGGTATTCAGGCATACTTACACGTTTCCTTTTAAGACAATTTGCTAGGTCCTGGTCCTCGCATATGGAGTGCGGTCCTTCATGGACACTATGTGCCGTGTGCGTCTTGTGTCTCCGTACTCACCGTGTGTAATTACAGTGGACAGAGCCTCTCCCATGGCGCTCCGTAGCATGGCCGCGGGCCGTGCCCTTCCCCACGCCAGCGCCTTTCCGTTACGGCCCATCACTCACGCATCTGCTGCTCTCAGGCTAATGGCTGTTTTTGTCCAGTCCTTTTCCCGGGATTTTCGCTAGTGTTACTGAAGTGCTTTTTCTGTCGTTCCCCTGCTGTCATGAAAGCAAAGTAGGCAATTTCCAAGGTGAGTGCGTTTTCCTAAAAGCATGTGGTGGCCGCAAGTCACTAATTTCCCATATAAAAATAAATAACTAATGAAGAACAATTAACTGACATGCAAATTTCTTGAGACCATTCGTACCTACACTATATTGACAAAAGTATTGGAACACCATATTACACCTACAGGTACCTTTAAGACATCCCATTCTATATGCATAGGCATCAGTATGGAGCTGGTCCCCCATCTGCAGCTATAACAGCTGCCACTCTCCTGGGAAGGCTTTCCATAAGAATTTAAAGTGTCTGTGGGAATTTTTGCCCCTTCATCCAGAAGAGCATTAAAGAGGTCAGACACTGATGTTGGACGTAAAGGCTTGGCTCTCCATTCTAGTTCATCCCAATGATGTTTTTTGGGGTTGAGGTCAGGGCTCTGTGTGGACCAGTCGAGTTTTTCAACACCCAAGTCACCCAGTCATGTCTTTATGATCTTGCTTTGTGCCCTGGCACACAGTTATGCTGGAACAGAAATGGGATTTCCCCAAACTGTTCCCACAAAGTTGGTAGTATAGAGTTGTTCAAAATGTCTCGGTATGTTGAAGCATTAAGAGTTCTCTTCACTGGAACTAAGGGGCCAAGCCCAACCCCTGAAAAACAACCCTAATGTCATTATTTTTCCTCCACAAAATTTTACATTAAGCAGAATGCAGTCAGACAGGTAATGTTCTTCTGGCACCTGCCAAACCCAGTCGCGTCCATCAGACTGCCAGACAGAGAGCACCGTGCTTTACACCACTTCATCGACACTTGGCATTGCGCTTGCATGCAGGTGTTAGGCTGTGGAACCCCATTCCATGAATCTCCCAGCTCACAGTGCTGGGGTTAATGCCAGAGGAAGTTTGCAATCACTGAGCTCTTCAGAATGATCTATTCTTTCACAAATGCTTGTAAACCTGACTGCATGCCTAGGTGCTTGATTTTATACACCTGGGGCAATGGGTCTGAATGAAACACCTGAATTCAGTTAAGAGGTGTGTTCCAATACTTTTGCCCATATAGTGTCTGTTAAATTGTACTTTTTAAAAATCTAAATCTGATGAACTTCTGAAGAATTATGTATATTTATTGTTTCATGTGCCTCAACATCTTCAACAAATCTATAATAAATCAGCAGAATTTGCAAAGCAATGAATAATCATTCAGAGCAGCTGAACTGCTACATGGTGGCTCACTGGGAAATGCTGTTGCCTTACTCCAGTAGGGTTAGAGGTTCGAATCTTGAGTTTACCGGACGCCTTTTTGTCCCTCCCATACTCATGTAGTCATGTGAACTGGACTCTCTGTATTGGCCATTGCGTGCCTGATAGACAGGCATCATATCCCGGATGTCCCCTGCCTTGTGTCCTGTGATGGACTGGCATCCCATCCAGGGTGTCCCCTGCCTTGTGCCCTGTAATAGACTGACATCCCATCCAGGGTGTCCCCTGCCTTGTGTCCTGTGATGGATTGGCATCCTGTCCAGGGTGTCCCCTGCCTTGTGTCCTGTGGTGGATTGGCGTCATATTCAGGATGTCCCCTGCCATGTGCCTTGTGCTACCTGGAATAAGTTCCTCTCCAGGTTAAGCAGTTGGAAGCTGGACATTATTTTGAGAAGTTTTTTCACTGCAATCTTACATTTAAGTACCATGAAATGCCTCCATCACACATTTGCTTCTCACACATAGCCTCAATTCTCCATACGCCTCTAGTATCTGTGTTTTCTTCTGTTAAATGCTTCTTACAGGGTTCATGACCTCAACCAATGTTCCGTTGCGGCGAGAAATTTCACAGCACAGAGCACGGCACTTTACCGCACTGTGGTGTGATTGCACCCCGCCCCACCGCCCTCCCCGAAGGCGTGGGAATTGGCATGTCAGGGTGACGACGCTTCCTCCCAGGTAACTATTCAAATGCATCAGAAAATGCGTTTGAGGCAAGTGACCTGGCGGAAAGGGGAATCAGCCATGGTGCTCGGCAGAGGCGAAGGGCTTCCGGTTGCCTATGGGGGATGGAGAGAGGAAGGATGAGCTATGAAAATAATTGGCAGGAACTCGGCAGCGTTGTGCATTTCCTTGAGCAGGGGTATCCCGGAATGGCCTGAAAGACAGTGGCAGCAGCTGGTTAAAGGCACCGAGGAGGTGAGGAGACAATACACTTTACCACATTGCAATAGTACATTTTCTCTGAAGAAAATGTGAAAATGTGTTTTTCAATGACAATGAAATTTCGGTAATGAGTTTTTTCAAAGTCACTTGCTTCATAATCTAATCTTAAACATAGAGGACATACTATCTCCTTTAGCCCTATAGATTAGCCGTCTCTGCTGGACTGAAAATCCCAGTCACTCACTCACTGACAGTGGTGGCCAAAATTATTAGAACACTTGGCATATTTAAAAGGTCTTAGTTGTTTTTCTTGAATTGGCCATTAAAATACCCATAAAACAAATGAAATATCTACAAAGTGATCATTATGCTCCATTATGCTCCAAAAACGATAAAATAGAGCCTTCATAAGGAGAATCACTGTGCTAATTCCGGACCCCAGCCCCATCAAGCACATTTGTGACGAGTTGGAAAATAAACTGGATATAAAATCTATTGTACATTTAAAGGGAAGCCTTTGGCTTGAGTTGCAGAAGGCATGGGATAACATTAGTGTTCTCAGGAAATATATTGAGACCATGCCAGAGAAATGTGTTGCTGTAATTGCTGCAAAAGGTGGATGTACCAAATATTAAAGTTAAAAGTGGATAAAAACAGTAGGTCTCACTTCACCTGATATTTGTTGTGCACAACCATCTGCATATTTCTTGAACATTATGAAAAGAAATCATGTTTTGGAGGCAAAAAAGTCAATATGTTCAGATCTGTCAGGTGTTCTAATAATTTTGGCCACCACTGTACGCCTAATCAGGAAAAGGAAATATGACATGTTTCTGTCTTGTCCCCAGAGACGACGTGCCCAGAACCTGTCACCCGCTCTGCAGACCTGCTGCCTGTCTTGTATTCATGCCCACTTTCATTCCTAGCTAAACCCAAGATAGTCGACTTGTATTGTGTTGTGTTCCCAGTCTGATCAATGCCACATCCATCTGTTGAGGAAATCTATTGTGGAGGACTTCACCACTCCTCATTTTTTTTTAATATATTTTGCGAATTGGGAGGGGGGGCCCCCTTATGTCAGTCTGGGCCCTCTTCTGCTAATCTGCCTATGCCTAGATCCGGCCTCAAACCTAATACCCCCACCCCACCAAACCAAACAGAGTCTCTGCTCCATTCTCCCGTGTGTGTTCCATCGATATGTTCTCCGGCCAGAGTAAGTCTTATCAAATGTTTGCTTCTCTGCGTGAGAGGACAACTTTTTTTTGTAACGGCACATGTGGCATGTCATTCTGGAGCAGAGGCTCTTTACAAAGACTCGCTAAGCACCTAGAAAGTTAGGCCACATACTCTACTGTGTACTGGCTCTGCATATGTTTTAATATTTAATAAGTGTGTCTTTAAGGCCATACCCTGTAGAAGAGCCTCTGTGGTGCCCCACTGTGAGACGTGTCCTTTAAGGCTGCCCGGGCACTGGGCCAGAGCTCGAGGGCTAATCCGCAGATGGGATGGGATGAAGTGTACATAAAGGTGCAGTCAGCGCTGACAGGGCCGCGGGGGTCTCCGAATGATATCGTCTGAAGTTGGTCTCAGAATGATATCGGCTGGTTGCCGAGAGCATGTGGCTATCCAAATAACGCCAATCTCGTTAACATTAGCATTCGCTCATGGGGAGTAAAAATCCATGATATCATCAATTTTGACAGGTCCACGGGGGGTGGGGACTTAAAGCACCATGTGACCAATGGTATATCTATCTGGAGTTTGTCTCAGAATGATATCGGCTGATATCAGAATGATATCAGCCGAGAGCTCTTCTGCATCATTGGTGCACATTCCCACAAAGCACACGATGTACAGTAGGGCGAGATTCGGGGCCGCCGTCGCACGACTCGCACATGGCTCACGCCGAGTGTATGGCTTGGCGTCATGTGCTGTGTGGGTGAGCTCATTGCAGCTCAATTTGACTCAAGACGGGCCACAGGCTGCAGTGACCCAAACATGATGGGCGACTACTGTTGGTTTCTACAGCGGGCAACAACGGACACTCACACGTGCAAAAGCAAGTGCCTAAAGCACTTTTGGACAGTATGTTATGTCTTGGTGAACTTCTGTTTGTAGTTTTGTGGCAATTATTATATTTTTCAAATATCACACAGTTACAGTATAAGGCAAAGTTTTATTATTTATAGTATTTTTGTAATTTTTTCGCTCCCATAACTTCTCACATGAGACAAACAGACAAAATATGCCTTCGGTTTTGACCTCAGCACACTGTATTTAGTGTAGGACACATGTAGCAGACAGAAATTTTATTGTGACCCAGTGTTATATTCCTCATTGTGTGTCTCAGTGGTTTTTCAAGAGGGAAAAAATCTCCTGGCCCGTGATCTCTGTTCCAGGCTGTGGGTCATTTAAATTCTGCTGCGGAAATTTTTCACACCACCTTGTTTGTCTCACAGAGCCAATTCGAGTGCGCCAGGCATTTTGCCGGAGAAGTGGCCATGACGGAAGTTAGCATTGGGCTCTCAGGATTCAAAGAAGATCTTTCTTCAAACACCTCAAAAAACCCCAAGGAAACACGCCCTGCCTCATAAGGCGTGATGCTGTCAGAGGCCGGTACTTCTATTATTCAAAACTAAGTCCTCTGAGCCTATCCAGGCCACCTTTGCTCTTGTTCGTGATTGAGTTCTTCATATTTTTAGCTGGACACAATTAACTGGGCTAATCATTGAAGCTGAGCTTAGTATGATTCTTACATCCTTTTACTTGGGTCCTACTGGAAGCAACCCCTCTCCCCTAACGTTCACAAGCCTGCAAGGTTGCCCCTAACGAGTGGTAAACACATTGGCAAATTAATTCACCTGCAAGGCTCACATTAAGTTTTCAGCTGGGCACAGTTTAATCCCTATAATATTGCGCATGTGGAATCCTGGGGGATATGGGAGGAGCCTAATATGCAAATGAAGCACTCTGCTTAAAACTGCCAGGCTTATCACTTATATTTGCTACTTTCCAGGCATAGGAAATAAAAGGAAACTCCAATCTGGTCACAACAGCCATTTTCTCAGAGGACAAGCTTAGATGTGGATGATGTGCAACCTGCAGTGGGACAAAAGCAGATATTTCTGAGCTTCAAACAAACTTCACCTGGAAATGGTGGCTGAGATGTCCTCTATAATTCTGGCTGTCCCCTGGAGTCATATAAGTGATACAAATAGCATTTATGCCTGTCACGCCATTTTGTTCTCGTTCATTTATGTTGGTCCTTCATGGAAAATGCTGCTTAATTACCCAAAACCGGGAGCTTGTGCTCTTGCATCAACGGGAAGAGAACAACTAAATCTGTAAGGTCTGGGGTGCACCAATTAAAACCCCTTATTTCCACACATATTATTCCCCAATCTCCTGTCAAATGAATGATGTCTCCTTTAGATTCATATGGAAATCTAAAGTTTATTTTTGACAATGCCTTTCTGCTACCTCCTGGCAAAGTTGCACAGCGGCTGAATAATATCTGTTAACTCTTCCACTTGCTTGTCTCTCCTCCTCCTTGGTGCTGAAGGAGAGAAACGGCAGTGGCAGAGCGACACAGAGGTATATCTCAGATAAAGGGGAAGGACAGCCTATTTACTGGAGCAGGATGCCGCCAAGGAAGGAATCCCCACTCCTTACATTAGATAATGATGCCCATCGCTCATTTTTCACCCCCTAAGTTCCAGAGTATAAAGGAGAGGCAGCAACTGTTTTTCAGTGGATAGCAGTCACTCACCTTTAGTGCAGTAAATCTGACGTCCCTGGAGGATTCATTTAAATGTGACTCACTTAACTGCGTTAGAGTTTCTAAAATGATGAGAAAATGGGGTTCATTTGTTCCCTCTGTTTTTCACGTTTGTTGACGAGCGTTCTCTCTTAATCCAATGACATGGTTCCCCCTTGCCAGCGGGTCATTCACCCACTTGTGCCATTCAACAACGATACAATGCGCTTTGACTCTGGTGCAGTCCAGGGCTGCAAGTCCACAGGCACAGACAGACTCCCTCCTCTCCTCCCTGGCCAACGGCGCTAACAGGCCTCCTCGTGCGTCCCACTAACTGCCTGTTTTGTGTCAGGACTTGGCAAACATGTATTAGCATCTTACATGACAAGAATTTATATTGCATTTCATGCCTTAATTGTCTTAAATTAACATTAAAACCTGTGTTTAACTACAGTATAAAACATACAGTTTTCTTAATTTATGTTCTCTAAAAAACCACAGTGCTATTTTCTCTATGATCTTCATAGATATACTTTCATTTTATATACTCTAGATTTATTTTTTAGTTATTTGTGTAAGATAAGTCACTGTGGTCTTTTTGTTTTCTGCTTGTAAGCTGTAAACTCTACTGCTCATTCTCAGTCAGATAAACATGCAGCATGACCACAGTTTGCCTGAACGAATGGCAAAGGCTAATCATTCCTGACAAATCGCTAACAAATCATTCCCCTCCAGGTTTATCCGGCAGCCAAGTTGATCTTTTGAATTTTTTTTCCCTTCAATTAGGCACGATAACACCAGAGGAATATAAGATAATGAAATTCAAATTCAGAATGATCTATTTAGATTATTTAAATTATTTTAAACACTAATATTAGGATTTATCACACTTAAATTAGGCCTAGGTTTGAGCTTGCAAGAGAATAATTACAAACAATGTGAATTTCCAAGATAAGCTGTACATCTGTGAAATCTTTTAGTGAACATTATACTGCAAATTAAATGCCCTTTTTTCCTAATTTTAAATGCCTCATGCACTAATTATACTTTCTTGAAAGTTTACAAAGGAAATCATTAAGATGCCTACATGGATTTAAGCTATAAAAATGACAAATATGTATTTGTATCTGCATTTGTATTTTCTTAATGCAGGCCTGAGCTCCTCACCAGCCCGCCTACCAAAGTAGAGCATCACATCCGCATGTTTGCTCTCTACGACGTCTCTTGAAAGGTGGCGATCGCTCCGCCAGCAGTGAAACTGGTTCTTCTGAAAAGCACTAATTTTAGACACCTATATAAAAAAATAGGACCTATGTCCCATTTAAATAACTGCACAAGTGGCCAGAATACACTGAGCAGATACCCCATTCACTAAATTAGATAAAGAACCTTTGTGTGGATCTTGTCTGGTTAACAACTCCAAGCATTTTTTTGTAAATATGCCTTTAGTACTGTCGGTTTAATGTAACATAACTTCTCTTTTCCAATAATCGTAAAATTGCTGTTAACCATTTCATTGGCCTCCCCTTTATTTCATGCACATGAACTCCTGTAGCGAGCAGTTCAGCTGCAGGTTTAAGGCTGGAACCTCGTGCGTCCGCCAAGTTCCCTCATGCGACGAGGCCCAGAAAAATGCAGCTGGGCAGCCGTGAGTGAGCCGTGACAGATCGAGGGGGAGGCTGTTTAATTTTACATGAAGCAATAAAAGCTCCATCGTATGAGATCTAACAACTGTCTCTTTTATGACTTTCGCGTGTTCGATGCTGGAATATGCAGGCATGACGAATGAGTCGGTCTGATCTTAGCGTTAAGTGGCGGTTATGACTGTTTACTAGGAGAACAGAACCTCGTAGTACAATAACATCGCTTTCCAGATGAATATTATCATTACCATACATATTACGCTGTTCATTAGAAGACAAGCAAATTCATTTCAAGTCATTTTAAGCACTCTCTTCAGTTCCAAACAGTAGAATTGCAATTATAAACCATAGTATGTGGCTGCTTTATTTAATCTTTGGACTACATCGCGCCCAACCAATTTATTTTTCATCTGAAACAGTGTTTTATCATTCGTTTTTTGTATTTTTTCGAAATGGCTCTTGAAGACCAGCAATTTACAAGATGGACGTGGTCGAAACTGATTTATTGTGCAAAGTGTGCAATGCAAGTCCAGTTTAATGCGAAAGCAAAGGCAGGCCTGTCTCCTGCTCGCCCTCGTGGCTGAGTCTCTGCGAGCCCGTGCTGGCTGCAGAGGAGCTGCCTGTGCTGGATTTACACCTCGGCGGCGCTCGGGGTGCTCGTGTGAGAAGTGCCGCTGCACATGTGCTTCTCATTTATTTCATGGCCGCGTTTGCGTGAGAGAAGTCGGGCTGCCAAGGCGATGGGTCTATTGCCTGTACAAACAAGCCACTAAGACTTCCATTTCGCCCTATAAACTTCTCCAATAAAAGTTTAATGGCTCGTGGTTTAATGCTAATTAAATGCATTAAACATAATGGCAGGAGAGGTGAAGGGGGTCACTTTATAAGGGTCAGAAGAAACAATAAACCTAATTAAATATTTTTCTTTTGCTGAGCGCTGATCTAACATTAGGATTGCATAAGCAAACAGCCGATCAGATAGCTGTTTATTTTGTCATCCCCCATCCAGGCCCAGCTATGAAATTGTAGGACGCCTGCAGTTCAAGGTGCTTTATTACTGTGTAATCGTATGCAAATTAGTGTCAAATCCCAGATGCCTCCAGAGCACTGAGTTAAGACACGCCCCTTTTGCTTTTGAAATCACATGTTCGGCGTGACGTCATGAGGTCGAGATTATTGGAGTACCCTATCTAGGATTATGTAATAACAGATTCACAAACAGTTGAACGAAAACAGATTCAGGGTGATTTTTCACCAGCTGTCTGGTTCTCAGGATCCTTGTTTAATTTCCAAACGGCTGTGATCCCTAATCCCACTTTGGCTGACACTACACATCCAGACAACATGTTTCAAGGCACTCCAGTGTGTCATTAAACTCTGGCCTTGTTTACTGTAGTCCTTCTACAAGACAGATTGCAGCTTTTTTTCAGAGCGTTAATAATTAGGAATCTTAATTTTAAATAATGAAATGCAGAACATGCAGATAGACAGAAGGGGATTTGAGGTAAAATTTACGTATAATGTTTTTGCAAGTGTTCTTGGAAAAGGGGGAAAAAGCCTGCAATGGAATGAGGGGGAAAAGAAGGTTCACGCAAATATTTTTGGTAGTCTGTATAAATACCTTCCATTGATTAAAAAAAAAATGTACATCGGAGGGTGATGCGAACCAGAGGTTTCATTACAGCATTTAAAATGCCAATTAACATTCTCCAAGAGACTGTCTGCAAACATGACATGACATAATGAAGCAGCAACGCTTTTAGCAATTGACATTTTTAAAAACCAATGTGGGTAAAAGATCACCTGCATACATTTTTTTTAATTTGTTGACTTATGCATTTAATCCCCTAATTTAATTGTAGTCTATTGAAAACATGAATAAGGAGCCTTAATGTTTCTGAAAATTGAATAAATTTGTGCACCTCTAAAGCTGAAATATGTGTAAGTTTATAAGTGTATTTTTTTGTGTTCACATTGACTGGAAGTACAGCTAGATATAATTATGTATATGTATATAAACAAAGTATGGTATTAACGGTCAGTGGTAATGAAATGGGGGTAATATTGAGCAGGAAACTCACTTATTTTATGTCTGTACTCTAGTTTTGTGATTAAGGGTGTCACAAGTCTGTTGCCGATTCCTGCATCCACCCCCCCGGTTTGATGTGGCATTCTCCAGGTGTATTTATGACATCATAGGCAGTGTGTTGGATATTAGCTGAGTGATGCTGGAAATTAAAATTAAATCTGAAGTATGCCACTCTAATACAATAAGACACAGTGTAATACATTTAAATGTTATTATTTGCCAATATACAGCTCTGCATTCAAATGTTTCACCTTTCAAGGTCAATTTAAATGCCTTGCAGTTTGAGGCAAATGGACTGCTTTATTTGTGAATGGTCGTTGAAAAAGCCATTTGAGAATGCTATGCTTGCCTATTGATAACTGAGGAAAATGTGCCAAGACGAGATAACAATGCCTGGTGGCTTTCTGTAGTCTGTATGAATTTATGATCGTTTTGCATCTTTTTGCAAGGAAATGCCTTCCGGGAATGCATGGAGAACGGCACATGGGCTTTTAAGAGCAACTACTCCGGCTGTGAACCCATCCTGGAGGAAAAGGTTTCTCTCTTTTTGCATTTGTGAATTTGGGCCAAAGTTCACAAAAAATGTGTCTCTCAACACACAGAGCTTTGATTTTTCTATTTTCCTCATTTGTCACGTTAAACATTTTGCTTATTTATTAAATAAAAAATAGAATCTTTTGGATTTCTATTCTAATATCTGCATTTGTTAATGATTACAAAATGTTACAGGTAAACAAAGTCATGCCCAATGTATTTTTGATTGCTTGCGGCAAGATACCTGAAGCTGAAAAGGTCAGGGCATCTAGAAAATGGCACAGAACTCAATTTCTCATACATGTAAAGAAAAGAATAGACCAGATATCAGGGGAAACTCTCTAATATGATTTTTTTCTTAATTAGCCACATTGACGCCAAGTGTTAGTCTTCTTAGAGTCCCTGACCAGTCAAAGCCAGTGGCAACACAAAATTGAAATCCTACCAAATAATTGGCCTCTGTCCTCTGTCCTATTTGCTAGAACATCAGATGTTTGCTAGTGGTATGTTGCGTGTTATGTCAGCATGGGTATGTACGTTAAGTTTAAACTGTTTTCCTTTTCATTTGTCACCAAATGACCGTCAGAGGAAGTATCCCATGCACTACAAGATCGCCCTCATCATCAACTATTTAGGCCACTGCATATCTGTTGGAGCTCTTGTTGTGGCCTTCGTACTTTTCCTGTGCTTACGGTGAGTATCGCCTTACATTAGTTCAGTGTTTCTCAGCCCAGTCCTCACAACGTGGTGCATCTGCAGGTCCTCGGGGACTGGATTGGGAAACACTACGTCAGGCAGTACCCTTATAAACATGCCACTTTTAATCACTGATACTATTCTGCTGAGTGCCAGTTGTATGTAATTAACTACAAATCACACACACATTTTTTAACCATATATATATATTTTATGTCTTGAATTCTCATGCCTAGATTTTACAGCCTTACTGTCTTTTACCGTATTATATCATAATGTTTCTTGTGTTTCGTGTTTTATATATTGAAATTATATTTATTACTGTTTTTGCATTATGACCAAGAGAAACAAAAGTTCATCTTGCATCTTTCTGTATGATCCAAGCTGAGCTGACAATAATGCTACTTTGACTTGACTTGTCATTTTAAAAACACAACAGCAGCAAATGTATTAGACTAATGCCAACACCCTCATGGACTGGATCCTTTAAACTGCCAGACCAGACCTGTGGTTCTTCAGAGAAAAACCCTCATCTGATGCAACACAAATGTTCTCGCAACTCAGATAAAGATCTGGATGTGATAGTGAATCAGTGGTATTGACTGCAGTAATCAGGCATTTCAAATTAAATATATTGCTTCATTCTGAAGAGCATTTCGGATCATGGTAAGGTAGCTCAATGAACTCTGTCAGATTTAGGCTGCTGCTCACCAGTGTTTCCATGTCCATGGGAGATGATGGAAAAGCAAATCGGGCAACTCAATCTTCCTGAGTTTCCAGCTTATATTCATCATCTAGCATCCAGCAATCCCGAACGCTGGTGTTTACAGTTGCACAGATATGACTTGACAACAGCGTTGGCTCGAGTAGGCGGGTTCTGCCTTTATACAGACCGCACTGCGCTGTGCATTTGCTCCTTGACGAATACAGTGCTAATGTGTACTCTTGTGCAGGCACGCATTCACAAAAATTGCCATGCTTCCTGAACAGAAAAACGTAAGAAAAAAGGCTTTCTGTAACGCTAAGCTTTTAAAAGTAAGCAATGCAGCTTAAATTTTGTTGGACTAGCAGACCTGCAAGTTTTCCGTCCAATCTGTTTTGCTTTCTGTTAAACATGTAATTAAGATGTGCCAGTACAGAAGCAGTTTTTTTAAGTAGCTAACTGAAAAACACGAAGATAGCTTAATCCGAATGTAATTTGAATTTCGACATCACAGACTCATATAGTTAATAAAAGAAACGACAACCAAGGTGGTTTACTAAGGAAATTAAGAACAAAGTCAGGAGGAAAAGGGCTCTGTTCCACAACTGGA
>JAODKL010000081.1:2882251-2899887 GCA_026780765.1 Petrocephalus schoutedeni
CCAAACGAGCTTGATGGGCCGAATGGCCTCCTCTCGTTTGTAAATTTCTTATGTTCTTATGTTCTTATGTTCTTAAGAATTTTTTCTTCAGTAATCAACTTACTTGATATATTTAGAAATGTACTTAGTAAATGTATTAAATTTTAATACTAGACTTTGCGAACCTAACCGTTCAGCGTTCAGAGTGATAGATCGAGAAAGACTTGCACATGAATAACAGTGATGTTTTTAGTTAATTTATGGTCCTTAAAATAGGTTCCTCGGACAGAGTACTGTTTGGGAACGTGCATCAGAGAAGCACTTTGAGTGTGCACAAGGGCGTAAAAGCCTCAAGGCAAAATGTGTCTTTCTGGGTAGTACTATTAATGTCAGGCTGAGTAGCTCCCCAAGTGAGAGGAATCCTCCAAGTGATGCTTAACATCGAAGAATAGCGTCAACCCAGAGCCCCTGAAAGTCGAGAAAAATGACAGATCCATGAGCTGATTTATGTTTTTTCTCTCCGTAAAGGAGCATTAGATGCCTACGCAACATAATCCACTGGAACCTGATCACCACCTTCATTTTGAGGAACGTAATGTGGTTTCTTCTACAGCTGATCGACCACAATATTCACGAGAGCAATGAGGTAACCCCAGCCCCTTGCTGCCTGCGCACTGTGCACTCAAGCTGATATTCCGATATCTGACGCTCACGCCATCCCGCTTCACTGGGTTGACCGCCGTTCCCCTTCTGCCTGTGATGCTTTAGGACAGCGTATAATTTACAGCTGATGGAGTGCTGTCCCCCACCCCCTGCTCAATATACGTCTTGTTGGCATCGCACGAGTCATGACCTCACAGTATGCCTCTTCGCAGCTGAAGTGCGGCCATCATGAAGATGCTTACGAGTGAACGTGCATTTGCGCTCTGCTGAAATTCTGTCAGCCATAAATAACCTGTCACTTAACACAAACATTTTGTTGTGTCCAATGACAACAGCAACCTTGACTTTAAGTAGTCTTGAGGAGTTATTCTGTTCAAGGTACAAACCGCCCTGGGGCAAAAATGTGGATATCTAGTAGCAATAATGATCTGAATCACTCTGACGAGTAAATAGCCTCATTTCCAAGTAATCTGTCCTGAAGTAAGGTCATGTTTGTCAGCTTTGAGAATCTGATTTTAATGAGCGGGTGCCTCTCTACAGTAAGCTGCAAGCATTGAGCATTTAGCATGTCCAAACAGGCTGCGCTACATTACATCAAACTGGGCCACGTCTCCCAAAGGAATTTGTAGAGGCGCACCGGATAGTAAATTCTATTAAAGTCAATTTAATTCATGATCATGACACTGATACTTCTGGGAAATGGACATTTAATTTGTTTTCTTTGTATTCATGAACATTGTGATGGATTTTTGCATAATGTGAACATTATAATCAGGTTTTGGCTATATGTACACTATATTTATACAAAGTACTGCGCAAAGGTCCAAGGCAGTCAAAGAAGATGGTTAAGGCCGTTTATTTGGGAAGTAGGCACATTTTATCTTAGAAAAAAAAGCACAATTTAACATTAAATCAAATGCAAATTTAGAGTAACACAATAAAAACTAACAAGTGTTTCTGGATGATTAGACGAGCACCGCTTCAGTTCCCATACTGCTTCTCAGGAGCATGTCTTCCTGTTCTTTACCATTCACAACCAGTAAATGGTCAATGGGGAATTGTTTAGTCACACGGGGTGCACTAGTGGTAGACTCAAAATATATATGGTTGTATTAGATGTTGCTGCAAATGCTAGGGTGACATTAGGAGAGGTTCTGAAATGGCTAAGCTAATACACTCTGACCAAAATGGCTAAGCTAACACACTCTGACTGAAATGGCTAAGCTAACGCACTCTGACTGAAATGGCTAAGATAACACATGGCCAAACACACGCCAACCAAAATGGCAACTTTGACAGTGTTACATGATTTTCTTTGACTGCCTAAGACTAACACACTCTGACCAAAATGGCGAAGCTAACAAACTGTCTGAAATGGCTAAGCGAACACACTTTGACCGAAATGATCAACACACTGACCAAAATGGCAAAGCTAACACACTTTGACAGTGTTACACGATTTTCTTTGACTTTTGCACAGTACTGTATTTCCCCTGTCTTATTTTACAGCCTTGGTGCCGGCTTATCACAACAATATATAATTATTTTGTGGTGACCAACTTTTTCTGGATGTTTGTGGAAGGATGCTACCTTCACACAGCCATAGTGATGACATATTCGACTGACAAGCTTAGGAAATGGGTTTTCCTTTTCATTGGTTGGTGTAAGTATTTGTTGCATTTACTTTTTGCAGTTTTCCTTCACAATGTGTAATTAACTCTGCAGCTCAGGTTACAGCTGTACAGATCAGCTCTGGAGAGCTCCTGACTGCTGTAATCTAAGCTCCACAGCTTTTTCATTCATTTTACCTGTAAACGCTTGCGTTTAGAAAATGGATTTTGATTAGACTGAAAAGCAGTGCATGCAAATTTTTCCTACCTATAATTAATGCTGTTGACAAATGATGTTGAATTTAGAGATAGTTGGACTAAAGTCTTGAAAGATTCCTGAGTTGAGGTGCTTTTCAGTCAGTGACTGCATGAATTAGATGTGCTTTTGCTGAGCTAAAGTGTGAGGCTCACACTTGACTCATATCGGCACCTGACTCACATGTGGAAGTGATTTATGTGTATATGTGTATATATAGTGCTGCCTGTCAAAGAAACAGAAGATGTCAATGCAGAATAAAATAATAATTCATCTCGTAATATGCAGCTGTCATAGACATGAAAATTGGGTTTGCTGCTTTCCGGGGGACATGTCCGTGACCCACTCTCAGCACAAGAAAATTAATAAAAGTAAACGCTGAGAAAATCCACCAAGCTGGGAGTGACAGGCAGCGTTTCGCTGGCTGGAAGAGCTTCCGGAAAATTCCTCTGCATTGCTGTGACAGGAAGAAGTGGTTTTAGTCACCGGTATTTATAACAGAGCTGCCATTGCATTGTCTCGGTGTGGGAATATGTCACAGACGTCGGCATGGCGACTCGCAAGCCAGCAGTCGGTAATGCAGGGATCTACCTTTAGAGACCCTCCTGCTTAACCTGCCTTCCGACCACAGACATCTGGGCATCACACGTAGAGCAGACATTTTACAGTCTAACCTACAGCAAGACAAAACTGACAGTGCTAATTTGGCAATGATAGTCTATACAAGAATCCGGAAGGCATTCTAAGTATAAACTGTCGATCTGAAGAGACTCAGTTCCCAATATGTGACATAAACACACATATGACATAAACACAAAAATATCTATACAACAAATGTAATCATGTGATGACAAAGATTATACAGAAGAGTGTAGGATCCAGTTTTGGACATCTGAGAGCAGTTCTCAGAGTTCCTCACAGCCTCACAATCTCTTTCAGGGACACCCAAGCTACAGTAACATCACGCTACCGCTAATCTCATTGGTTCTCTGTTATTCCTGACTGATTCCACTGGCTTCTCTTGTTGCTGCTAGCTCGCAATTAGACTTGGTTCCTACTCGATACTCTTGGGCAATATTTATTTGTAGATGTTTTCTGGTGCTGGAATTTAATCAGTGTTTGTATAGCGCTTGTTAGCAGAACTGTCTTGCATTTGTGACTTAGGTGAAGCTTAGGCCACCGATGCTTGTCCAACTTGACTCAACTGTGATTTTTTTCTTAGAATAACCCACCATTAGCTGAGAAACAGAAAGATGTAATTAAACAGATACTGTCATGTTGTCTTACAGGTATTCCGTGTCCAATCATTGTGGCTTGGGCAATTGGAAAGCTGTACAATGAAAATGAGCAGTAAGTGAATGCCTCTGCACTATAGACATGAAGATGTTTGCTGTGTCTCAACTCATTGGTTATCTTTAAAAGGGAGTCTCAGGGTTGAGGTCAAGTTTCTAAATATTTAAATTACTTAAGTTGTTGTTTATGTGAAGAAATACATTCTACTGTAAAGTAGCAAATCACTTTATTAATCATTTTATTAATGTGATCAGACAAATAATCCCCAAAATACAATGTGCTAAATGATTCTAGCATCAACTGTACAGCCAAGTAAAGTCACCGAAAACCTAATTCAGTATCTGTGCAATTTTGTGTCAAATTAGCTGGAATCTCCGCTACAAACTTGCAGTATTCCTGTGTTCTACATAACCATCTTTATATATGACAGAGCACCAGTTGGCCTCCCTGGGCTGATATGGGCTTGGGCATTTCATGTGTGGCCACCTGATGTGAGAAAGGAGGTGTTTCTCCACAGTGACGTTTTATGCCTTAAAAATACTGCTGTATTTTTAGCTTTCGACTGCAGGGAATCTAAAGCCTGCACACCATGATCATATCTAAAATGTTAAATAGCAAATTAATTCTTAACAGATATATATTTCTGTGTTAGCTGCCTGAGTATAAAAAGCTCCTGGTTGTGCTGTGTACCATGTGTGGCTTTATGTTTCTGCCCCCTGACTTTTCCCCCAGCAGAATTCCTTTTTTGACCATTTTCAGACAGATCGCTTCTCCACGATACCATCTGTTGTCCCAGATGCACAACATCAGGCTTGTTAAATATGACTAATAAAAGAAAGTCTGAAACATGCTCACGATTAAAATAGGTTGTATTTTATGACAATATAAGAAATGGATGTCACATGTGCCTTGTGCCTGTAGCCTCCAGGATATCCTCCGGACCCCCTGCGACCCTGAAAAGGGCAAGCAGTTTCGGAAAATGGATCGATGGATGTCACATGTTTTGAATTTTAGTCCAGAAAAAATTGGCATAAATAATAGAGTGCAGGATTTATTTTATTTCTGAAGGAAACAAAATCTTAGGGTGGCACGGTGTCTCGCACCTCCAGGTCTGGGGGTTTGAATCCCGTCCAGGGTGTCCCCTGCCTTGTGCCCTGTGATGGATAGGCATCCTGTCCAGAGTGTACCCTGTAATAGACTGGCATCCCTTACAAGGTGTCCCCTGCCTTGTGCCCTGTGATGGACAGGCATCCCGTCCAGATTGTACCCTGTAATAGACTGGCATTCCTTCCAAGGTGTCCCCTTCCTTGTGTCCTGTGATGGACAGGCATCCCGTCCAGAGTGTACCCTGTAATAGACTGGCATCCCTTCCAAGGTGTCCCCTGCCTTGTGTCCTATGATGGACAGGCATCATATCCAGCCTGGTGCCCTGTTCTGCCTGGGATAGTCTCCAGGTGACCAGAACATGCATAAGACACCAGAAGATTAAAAGGTAAAATCTTTTAACAATGAAATAGACCCGTTGTATTCACTTTATTTTTCTTGAATTCCTTTTGACATTTAAATATGCCACTTTAAAACATATTTGACGCCTGATTGGTTCATTTGGAAGGTAGATTTATGTGCTGTGTCCTTATTAACATGCAGACCCAGATATTTCCTATGAAGCAGATCACATTCATTTTATCGCCACCTTGTTGCACCATGCAGTTTGCCGTGGTGTTGTCTCTTACAAATCTACCCTTATTTTTCTAGATATATTGTCACTGCCAATGTGTTTACTCTGAATAAGAAAGGCGCTGTGAGAGCTAATCTCTGCATAATGCAGGGATTTATTTAGTGTTCTTTCATCATGAAACACGTGGTAAAAAAAAAAACCTGATACACTGAGTGGCCTTGCAGAGAACTGAGTGTGTCTCTAACATGTTGCCTGTCAGACACGCCTTGGGAAAACCTGATGGGAATAAACAGCGAGTGTTGTCATTCAAGATTACTCTTTTCACAGTTTTTTGAATATCTTGCTGTCGAGTTCTGGTTTCCTTGGGGGGTGCAATGAGGAGGCACCATGCAGAAGGTTTCAGTACTTCTTACACTCTGCTCTTTGATCACTCTTTAACACTCACTCCTCCCCGTTTAGGCTTCCTGATGCCTCACGCTTACATTTCCTCATCGACCTTGTGGTGTTTGTCAGACCTTAGTTCCAATTGTTTCATCCTGTTCTCTTTCATCTGGCTGCCTCAGATAGAACACAAATACAGAACACAAATTCAGGATACCACAGTATGGAGCACATAAACAGGACACAAATACAGGACACCACAGTACGGAACACATATACAGAACACAAATACAGGACACTACAGTACGGAACACAAATACAGAACACAAATTCAGGACACCACAGTATGGAACACAAATACAGAACACAAATACAGGACACCACAGTACGGAACACAGATACAGAACACAAATTCAGGACACCACAGTACGGAACACAAATACAGAACACAAATTCAGGATACCACAGTACGGAACACATATACAGGACACAAATACAGGACACAAATACAGGACACTACCGTACAGAACACAAATACAGGACACTACCGTACAGAACACAAATACAGGACACCACAGTACAGAATACAAATACAGGACACTACAGTACGGAATATAAATACAGGACACCACATTACGGAACACAAATACAGGACACTACAGTACGGAACATAAATATAGGACACCACAGTACGGAACACAAATACAGAATACAAATACAGGACACTACAGTACAGGACACCACAGTACGAAACACAAATACAGGACACCACAGTACAGAATACAAATACAGAACACTAGTACTTGACACAAAATAAGATACATATTACTATATATATTCAAAAAAAAACGGAAATAAAGAAAAAAAAAACATTTGAAATAGAAAAGAAATAGGTTTGCAAAAAAGTGGTTGTCCTGAGTGTTTAAAAGATGTTTTTTCCAAAAATTTGGCTTTACAGAGTTCCAAAAACCTGCACACACACTCACAGGTTTTCAAGAAGAAACAGGCAATCTGTAGCTATACTCAGTGTCCAGGGAGAGTGTAGGGGCGGTAGCATTGAATGGAGTAACAGTTGTAGCTATAAAGATTGCATTACAAACCATATAAGGTCCCTTGTGTTTAAAACATCTGTCCCCCTGCAAGAACGATCAGTGCCACTGTAATATGAGGTCTCTAGCAGTGGAAGCCAAATGCAGGACTGGGGAATCTGTACCTATTTTTATGTTCTACTGCATCTCTCTCTCTCTCTCTCTAAATGTAGCTGGGTTATGCAAAGTGACACTGGTATTTATTTTATTTACAGATGCTGGTTCGGGAAAGAACCTGGAAAATATATTGACTACATTTATCAAGGACCAGTAATACTTGTGCTTCTGGTAAGTAAAAAAAACAATAAATATGTATAATGTATGTATAACAATAAAGGGAGAATACTTAGTAAATTTAGTAACTTTAGTAAATATATAACATTTGCAAAAGTAACAGAGTAGAACCCTGTACTGAATAAACATAATCTTCCCCTCACAGTCCAAAAACATGCTGAGGTTAATTTGACTTAACGAAAAGCCTGTACTGTAGGTATGCATGTGTGAGTGAATGGTATGGGAGTGTGCCCTGCACTGTTCCTTGCTTTGTGCCCGTAGCCTCCGCGACCCTGAATTGGACAAATGGTTACAGAAGATGGATGGATGGATGGATCAAGTCCATTAAAAGTATAACCAATACAGACCTTAAAAGACTTTCTGTCCCTTGATATGTGGCATGATTAAATAGACAGAATGAACCAGACAGCGTTGTTTTTTCTAATTAGATAGTAGATGTAGTGGCCTAGTCTTTGGCAAATGGTCCAGCTGTCTCATATTGACAGCTAAATGCACTTTTAATACCTTTAAATCAGGAGATCAGTTTGAAGATGTGGTAATGCGTGTTAGCACACGCATCCTCGCATCCCCATCTGCCTGCGATTAGGCACGCATTTCCCACACCGATCCTCCCGAGGAGCCTGGATCTCCCGCGTGGCTTCGCAGATGCAGCTGCCTTTTCATTGTGCATTTGTCACGTCTCGCAGAGAAGTTTCCGAAAACGATTAGGCGATGGCGGGGCTTTCAAAGCCACGCACTGAAAGGAGCACCTGGGATACCAAACACCGCAGAGCACGTTCCTTTGAAGTGAAGAAATATTTTAAACATTTTGCCTAAGTTGGGCAAAACCTGAGTGATGTATTTGTAATATGAAATACCTGAGTGATCTGATGTATTAGTTATATAATGCAGCTTCGTTAAGTTGTTTTCCAAAAATCTCCCGGGAGTGTGACTCCACAAGGACAGATGTATGTGCAAATATGCTTGAGTTCAGCCATGCTGGTTAATTTTATCCATCATAAATTAGGTGCTAAAAAGTAATAATAATAGGATAAATCTGAAGCTTTCGATAAGAAAAGAAATCTTGAACTATATTTAAGACGCAATGGGGTGCAATTTAAGCCAAGCAAACAACATTCTTTGTCTGTACAAGATCTAAGAGCTTGCACATTTACAGATCTTCAAGCCAGAGCCTTGGAAACAAACAGCACCATATAACAAACAGCATCATAGCGCGATGAATACTCCGTCCCATTTCGGGTAGCATTACATTTCTGGCTGATTCCTTGCCTAAAATACACACATGGCCAAAGGTTTCAGGACACAATCATTAAAATGTCTTCCTTTTGTATTGAAGAGTGTTGTGCTGTGATCTCAGCGTGTCTCTCTCTCTCTCTCTCTCTCTCTCTATATATATATATATATATGTATGTCATCACCCAGAGACAGTGAGAGCGGATGGAGACCAGAGCTTGGGCTCACATCATCTGTGTGTGTGTGTGTGTGTGTGTGTGTGTATGGCCAGCCTCTACCTTACTGTCCATTTCCCAACACATCTGAATATAAAAAGTCCAATTAAAAACTTGCTCTGAATGCAAGTCTAAGAGAATGAGTTAAAACCCTGGGAAAAGCCCTAACTCACCTAAATGTAGTGTACAACTTAATTCTGGTATTTACGCAACATTATACATCCTGCTAAAACCAGTGTTTGTTTTCCCCCCTAGATTAATTTTGTTTTCCTGTTCAACATTGTGAGGATTCTCATGACAAAGCTGAGAGCTTCCACAACCTCTGAGACAATACAGTACAGGTGAGGCTGGCAAAGGGAGACGCTTGGCATTGTGACCTCAGGCTGCACTCAAAACCACATCTGCTAAGTCAAAGCACAGCTCTCTGATTATTCAGCCAGTTACAAAATGAAGCTAGATGACATTTAAAACTTCAGCTGTATTGTAATAGTGTGTTTAATAATTCACCATAAGGTGACTTCATTATTATCACCCTCTTAAGTATGAACAAATGCTAAAATCCATCATTGTCCTTATTGGCGTGTAATAGCTTAGACTGATGCTCCATTTCGCTGTATAGCTGGTCACTGACTCTGTGCTCTTATGCACACTTTTCATGCGAGTCACATAATCACTTGGCAGTACCGGTCTAAGTGTGAGCTGTAGATTATAGGCCAAAGGTGACGTCCTGCCACAACACGGCAGGTAAAGCACCTCGAGTTCGAGGAACGTAGAACCCATTACAGCCCACGTATTTTTTTGGAATATAACAGAAAATAACTTATGGTAATTCTGCATGATTATGGGTTATAGTGATATAATTTAAGGAGCTGTAAGTTATTGGTGGGTGTTACAGCTAAGAAAATTGGGATTTCTTTTTTAATAGTGGGGCTATTGTGATTTATGATGAAGAGTTCCATTGCAGTTCATACTGGTCTGAGTGATGGTAATTGGCACCATAGAGGATGAGGGGGACATTTTCGACTTTTCAATGAGATAAATGCTTGGCTTCCCTTTTGCTTAAATGGAGTATTGAATAATACATGGCTGTAGCATCCAGCTACCAGCTGCTTGTTAGTACCTCTGAATCACACAGTGAGAAGAGAGCATGTATAATGCTGATGTGCCGATTTGGGGGACATCGTAATTTCTTTTGAATGACTATTAAGACTTGCACTCAAAATATTTCGGCGCCATAACCCAACCAGTTACAGCAGCACTAGTTCCACCTGCTCAATGTGATATCTTCACTGAGAGCCAATATAAACTTCAGCATGTTTTATAAATCCGGGAGGAATATCTTACCATGACTTTAAGGCTGTTGTCATATCGCCAACTAAGCTGCCTCGCACTGTCATGCTAATAACTCCTGGTGACTTCTGGAGCAAAAAATTGTGTTTGTGTGCTTTGTTATGTTACAGGAAAGCGGTGAAAGCCACCCTAGTGTTGCTGCCTTTACTCGGGATCACCTACATGCTCTTCTTTGTGAACCCTGGGGAGGATGACATCTCTCAGATTGTTTTTATTTATTTCAATTCTTTCCTGCAGTCATTTCAGGTAAGAGCACCAGCACGTAGACGGACTGGATTATGAGTGCCTGAACATATTAACTTGTTTGCAAAGATCACCGTCGCTTCCCCTAGACATTAAATTATATTTGGTAGCTACCCAGCATCTAAAATTAGAATATGTACCCTGACACAGATACTAACACAGACCTTTGTGTTAGCTGTCACGCTTGGGGGGGGGGGGGGTGAAAGAAGTCAGCAGAAATCTGAGCCAGTATGAAGCTTAAAAAAGTCACAGATAAGTAAACATGAAAATACGAAACACAACCTGTGTATGTTTTACATCACAGCATGTGAGTTATTAAAGACACATGCAGTTTCCTTTTCTGGATTTTCAGAGTATGCGGCCGTAAGCTGATATTTTGCTTGTATCTCCCCAAAGAAACAGAAAATTAGGCACTCAGAGAATATAATTTGCTATGCCTTGCTGCACCTGTAATAAAGTAGAGTTACTGTAGTTACTATAATTCACATAAAGCAATTTAAATGAAAAATTTGTTATACTTCATCCCGAACAATATGCATGGAACGTTAGTCTTGAATTGAATTAAATCGCTAACCCTTGATTTTTCTATATAGATTACTTCTTTGAAGTGTCTTCTTTGTTGTTCTATGAAGCAGCAAAAACAGATCAGTAATGTTCATGACTGACAAGGTCGTTCTATGTTTTTTCCCTTCTTTCCTAGGGGTTTTTTGTGTCAGTATTTTACTGTTTCCTAAATGGTGAGGTAAGCCCACAACAGTACGCAAAATTTCACACCACATTTACACACCGAGATTAGATTTGGCCTGATTAGTCCTATGTTCTGTGATTAGCTACATTGGCCAGACACTTGCATTGCTAACGTTAATCCCACACGTCCACTGCAGGGTTGCCAAATCTCACACATCTGGCCTAACAGTCATGCCTTCACCCTCACGCTCACGCAAGAAATATTATCGCAAATTTATATTATTCCTTTATAAACCTAAAATTAGCTACATCAAAGGAGTTGGGGTAGCTTCTAAACTCTACATTCTATTTACAAGGTAATAAAACTATACACATGTATATGTATAAAACTATACAAAACTAATAAAACTATACACGTAGATGTATGTGCATGGGTGTGCAGACTTCTCTAGAATTGAAAATCCCTTTCCAGCCAACTGAGTAATATACACTGATACAGTGTATATTAACAAAAGTCTGCCAAAGAAATCTTTGGTCTAAGACCAATAATGTCCTGTAGCAGTTTTTAGCATGAATATTCAGTGTTGGGAAAGTCATTCACAAAAGTAATCCATTACAGACAAGTTCAGGTTCAAAAAGTACAAATTCAGACTCAGGTTTTGTTTCAACCAACCAGCTGAGTACTCTGTGACTATGACTATTTAAACTCCACTGGTTGGTTGAAACAAAACTTTGGTCTGGATTTGTACTTTCTGTACCTGAAAATCTCTGTAATGGATTACTTTTGTGAGTAATTTCCCCAAAACTGTAAATATTTAAACTTGTTTGTAGTTATAGTGTATAACATATGAAAATGTTCAAAATCAAAATGAAGAGGCAGGTGAGGGTTCCTTTGTATGTTTGTATTAGCTATTACTTACTCCCAAGTAATCAATACAGCACAGTAATAATCTCACCTCAGTGCTGCTGTAAATTGCAGATCACAGGCTCACCTCGATACTCTGCATTTCTCGAAATGTGAACTCACTGCTGTAGTTATGTTACTGCAAATGTTACTTAATAACATCTTCATACAAAACATTTAGATTTGTTAATCTGAAACAATATGTATATGGTTCTGAAAGCATTCAAAAAGGAAAAAAGTGACAAAATGCAAGCTAGCAGAGGAAATAATTGAGTTGGATTAACTGAAGTTAGAATAAATTATTTCACCATATTATAGAGGATAGATATAACTTGTCCAACTTTCCATATTCTTTAAGAACTCATCAATTGCAGAGTTAAGTTTGTTTTTATAGATTAGATTTCTCTGTGTGTAATGTAATAACCCAGCATCCCGGTTGTAAGAGAGTAATTAATCATTTCACATGAATCATGTGTCGCATAATATAGTTTTTCATTTTTTCTCCTGCTAATGTGGTGATTATTAGGGAGGTGAGGTCTGTTTCATCTGTCATCTGTCAGGTGCTACTGTTTCTGTGGGGACCTATAGGTCACATGGTGCCACCACCGTTCCTGTTCTTTATGGTTATTGCCGTCACGTGGAAAGGTTGCGCTATAAATTTCTACAGGGTATGCTTTGCAGTGATTATAAGTTAATGGGCTATTTGTGCGCATGCCTACAAGAGTTCATGTTTAAGTATTTATTTATGTGAAAGCATCTTTTAGGTGAAAATGCCTTTGTTCAATCGCTGGGTTAGAGAATTTTTATTTGTTAGTCTTTGGACTTTCAATGCTATCGGCCCGAAGAAGAATTTATCGTAGCTATTTGTAAAGGGAGTGGCCATATCCAGAGAAACAGCTAAGAGTGATGGTCGGCCCCGGCTTTGCGTTCCAGGTCCGCTCGGCCGCGAGGAAGCGGTGGCACCGCTGGCAGGACAACCACGCGCTGCGGGTCCGCGTCGCTCGCGCCATGTCCATTCCCACCTCGCCCACCCGCATCAGCTTCCACAGCATAAAGCAGACTACTGCCGTCTGATCCGCGGTGCCGGGCAGGGACAGGCGCTGGCCCAGAATCCCCTGATCTGTGCAGCAGCATCTCCGTGGCAACCCTGGTGCTTCGTGTCTGTGAGCAGCTGGGCTTCCCTGCTGGAGCAGCCATGGTTTGAGCCCAGGCCTGGTAAATGGGAGGAGTAACTTATTGCACAACAAAGACTTGGTGCAGCATTGTGCATCTGAGAAAACTGGACCAAAATTTTCCTTTGCAATTTCTCCCAGAAAGAACAGCGAGAAAGTATCCCTCAGAAGCAGGTCTGGTTGTGTAAGCAGTGGTCTGGCTCATCATTAATAGTCTGTACAAACATTATTATTATTATTATTATTATTATTATTATTATTATTATTATTCGATCTTCTGCTGTGCAGGCATCTTTCCTGGTCAGGGTCTATGTATTATAGAAGGATGGATGTAGTTTTAATTTTTTAATTTACTGAAGAACCTTGAAAGGTTTTAAATATGGATAAATTGCATTAGGTGAAATGAGGGCAGTTATTCATCCTTCCCCTCAGTAATTTCCTTATATTAACCAGTTAAAATAAAAAAATAATCCGATAACCTGAAATGATCGTTCCCTGAAACACACGCTTCACAAAAAGAGGTTAATGGTGACAAAGGCAATCAGCAGAGGCTTTATTGGGGTTCAGTTCCTGCACATTTCAGAGGCCACAATGAAATGGAAACACTTGCAACATGCGACCCTCATGTGTCAGCCAAATTCCAAGAAATAATGAATATGATAGCTTATAACGTCGTCCAGTGAATCATCGATTTGATTTCTAATACTTTCGTACATCATGCACAATAACTCATGGCTGGGAAAGTGCGCTTACATTTTGCCCACTGTTAATTTAGCGCTTGACGTCCTCAGATACCTAGCATTTCTGCTTACTTATTATTAGTTTCAAATGATGTATAGCAAATATAAATCAACAAATTAAAATACCTCTCTACTGAGATAAAAAAGGGCAGGATTATGGATTACTCAAGGATTTTTGCCACCTTCACTCTTACTTAATCTGCAGGAGAGTGTGTGCGGGGTATGAAATCCTGGCACGCTGAGGCCCTCTCTAATTCAGTATGTGGCCATATCTGCACCCCCGCCCCCACCCCGGCCAGTTTAATCGGCTGCAGTCCTTCCATGTCATGACCCAGAGCACTGAGCTTTCTGTCTGTGATCTGAGCTCCTTCTGAATCCTGGGGGTGCTTCCGCCTGGGTCAGCTGACCGTGGTGCTTTGTGGCGCCCGTGGGTTAACCCACGTGCTGATTTAACGGCACCCACCCCCCCTTCAAAACTGCAAAGCATTTCCTTCATTTCGAATGCCGCGCGAGTCACACAAACAACAGGCGCCCGGACCAAAGAATAATCTCCTCTCAACGGTGAACAGGGGAATCCAATTTTCGGGTCAATATTTCCATTACTGACACGTGTTTAAAAGTGTTTCATGAGACGGAAGAGTTTATTTGTAAACAGTCAGCTCCACTATGCAATGAAATTCTGCGTGTCCTTCTGCTAAACATGAATTAAGACAAAGCATAGATCAGAAGTACAAATATATTCATCACAAATCTATAAATCACAGAAAAGGTACATTCCCTTAAAATTACAGGTACTGTAGGGAGGATGGTGGGTGCATCCCGAGTCTCATTTGGGCATAATTGATATGTGTTTAAGGCCGTTCTTTCCCTTCTAACTGGGCAAAGGAGATTGAGGGGCCTCACTGTTTCTGAGGGTGATTTTCATATACTTAGCCAGATTAAATATAGTTATAATAAAGTACCTTGTACATTGCTATACAGTACTGTACTCGCTCTCCCCTGAATGAAAGGGATTCTGGCATTTAATTCTCAAAAGGCAATGTAGCAATTAAAAAAATATCATGTATCAACGAATGAGGGAGCAATGAATAAATTTTTTTCGGACCGAGGTAAACCACAGATAAGTGAAACCGCGGGCACTGGAAAACTGCTGTACTCTGTGTCAAAACACCCTTAATACAGAGGGAAGCACATCAGGATCCAGGATTGTCTTTTTTTGAAAGCAGCCCTTTTGTGTATATACATATATAAATTTTTGTTTTCTATGATTACGTTTTCTGTTTCCTGACCAATGGTCTCATAAAATTTTGTATGCCGTTTTTAAGGTATGCAGACTAAAGATGTACAGTGATTTTGATTTCCATTTCCAGAACACATTCGTTCAAATGAGGCAGTATGACTTCATATTATAACAATTACATAACAAAAATTCTCAGAGTGATTGTTGAGAGTACTAACACTGATGTAGACAGGAAGGCTTAAAGCCCAGACATTCTTTGTCGATTGTACATACTCAAAAAAAAAGAGTTCAAAATCGTCAAAGGTGCTTTGATAAAACATAAGACACTCTGAAGTATTGCACATTCAATCTATTCAATTAAAGTAAAGGTAACACTTTCTATGAAGCCATATTCATAAAGCCTAATAACTGTTCCTTTAATCTGTAACACATTCATAAAGTATTATAAACCTGGCTATAACTATTTATAAAAAGGCATAACACATTATGTGTATTATACATTATGAGTGCTCTGTGAAAGGTCTGTAATGCACTATAAATACATTCATGATGCATTTTAATGGACAGTATAAGAATTAAGGATGCATTGTGTTGCATTATGAAGGTGTTTATTGTGTATTATAGACCTTCATGGAGCATTCATGACGCAAAATAACACGAATACAATGTGTGAATATTATGTCTTTTTATAAATAGTTATAGTAGGGTTTATAATACTTGAGTATTATAATTATAATGTATTTATTATTGTATATATTCATAATGTATTATAATGCACTATGAGGATGTGTTTAATGCAGTATAATGACCGCTTTAAGCAAAGTGTTACCACGATAACTTCTTCATACTTCAAAACAGTTTCAATTTCAGCTTGAGGTGAATTCAGGCATTTGAACTTGAGAACCTGAGTCCCAAACAAAAGTACTTAAAACATCCTTTCATAGAATGACAGCTCATTATTTAAATTTAAAAATCCTAAAAACAATCATACCTAAAATACGTTTTTCCCCTTGTTTCAAAAATACATTTTTTAATTATTTCCCCTTTTGCAGAGATGATTTTACTCTCACTTGTACTGGGTGACGCCAGCCTCCGTTCCATCAACCTATAGTTGGCTTATGTTGCCCTTGACAAGTCCTTTGATCTTGTCTTCAAACCTTCAGCTCTCTCTCTTCAGTCTTTGTAGCAAACCCTATATTAAGGCGAGTGTTTAGCATTCATAAATCTTACAAATAAATTCCCATGAGGCTCCAGACATGCTAAAATTTAATTTCTTATTGAGAAGATGACCTGTCTGTCTGACCTGTCTGTATTCCAGTGAAAGTTCTCCAAAACTAAAAAATGAAATGTAAATTGTCAAAATGTATCATTTTCTTGTATATAATGTAAATACATTTATTGCAATTTCTGTTATTTTAAATTACCAGTGTTGCCTTACCTGAAAATGGAATAAAGTGAAACAGGAAGTGTAAAATATGGTGTGCTGTCCATTCGGAGAGATTTATATTATTATGTATTTGTTCTCATGTAAAGCATGAAGTAAACATTTTAGTATAATGAATGACAATGGTTCTGATATCCTCACTGCTTTTATATTCACTGTTAAAGAAGAGAGAGTACCAAACAGAAAGGCAAAATGCATTTACACAAATAATCACTACAAATGTTTCACACTATTGTTACCGTAAACTGTGGTATATTGGTTAATTCCACTGTTACTTTGTTCTGTTCTTTGGGTCACCCATTTTGGGAAAGGTGATATTTATAAAAAACAAATTGAATTGAATTCAATTTTAACATCTGGCACGGCTCCTTTAGTGCTCACTGATTATGAGCCATTACCAAACAGTGTGAAAGTCGGTATCAGGGAACGTGGCCCCCGTGACAAAGAATTCTCCCTGGTTTTAATTTAGAACATTCTGCCCAGATGTACCCGCGGACTGAACGGGCTGTGAGGGAGCAGCCAGCTTCAGCATTTGCAGTTAGAGGAGGTTACGCAATACACGTGTAGCCCCAGTTTCCCGCAATTCCTGCACTTGAGGGAACTGGGGCATAAAATTACACAAATGTAAGCACTTCTGCTGTCAATTATGCAGTGACACGGGCCAATAATGAAGAGACACTGTGAGAGCAGGAGCAGTAGCTATATCTGCAACCAGCACACGGGAAATACAAATAACGTTTGTTTTTGTGGGTCTGATGCACTGCGCTGTCTGCTCTCTCCACTGCAACTCAGACTGTTGTCTCTTTAAAAAATTTAGACAAATGTCTTGGCTATTCAGTCAAGTGCTTCTTGCTTTCATTTTGCAATTTTGAGGTTAGACACTAAAGTAACTCTTTACCACTGTTGGCATGTGCAGTACGAGATCTTGCCCCTGGGTTTTGGCCTAAAGACTGAGGATTGTTTGATGTTAAGTATCAATGTTTTAGGCTCCAGGCCCCTGATCTGGAGAAGTGGTTAAAGGATTTGAAAGAGCAATACAAAACATCTGGTTGACCAAATGCACCATGTGATTTGTCTGAGTGTGTGTGCACACAGGGGCAGATTAATCCTTAGGCTACTGTAAGCTATTGCCCCCCCACAGCTGGTTACTTGTGTATATATATATA
>JAODKL010000081.1:2899895-2912074 GCA_026780765.1 Petrocephalus schoutedeni
TATATTTTTTTTTTTTTTTTTTTTAACATGATACATACAATCACCGGATCAGCCTGTATTTTAGAATCTATTATTTCTGAAACTCCACCACTGTTCCTACCTCCAAAGGTTTTCCATTTGGCTTCTGACATCAGCCCCCTACATAGACGCAGATTGTTTCTTTTGATATATAGAGAAAAGTCATGTCTGTAGGAGTCACCGATTCTGTCAGTCTGTCTCCATTGTTCTGGGCCTGGCTGCAAATAAAAAGGACGATGAATAAACATGATGTGGTTTTGTAACTCATTAATTCTGCTCCTATGGGGTCCATTGTGTTCCACTCTTGGGGGGGGGGGCAGTTCTGCACTAAACAAAACAGGCACACCAAGGGCACCCCCAAAATGTGTTCCGGAATAGACAAGCAGCTATTCGATGGCTGTGAAGGACATTTCATGGGAAGATGAGATGTGCTGTATGTCCCTGCCTTGATATGTAAATCGACTGATTGTGGAGTAACAAGTGCGGAAAGTTCCCCTGCTGGATGCTGTGGCTATTTCAGAATCTGACCTCTTTCGGGCTCCCTCTCAGTATTTGCTGGCTTATGTAACGATGTTTGCGTCAAGTTTACACAGACAGCAAGGCTAATTGCTACACCGAGTATATTTTTTGGTCCTCCTGCCAAGCTAAATGTGTTCTCAACTTACCTTTGTAGAAAGTCAAGAAATGCACCTTGTTAAAACTTTGGTGTCATCCTTTAAAGAGAGTAATTAAATATAATTATGTCATTAGAGAAGGTTATGTTTTTCCACACTGAAATAGGTAGCGAGGAGTGACAATTAAACATTTTCATCCTGCAGTTCTAAGTGTGTTTTACACTGCCATCATTTTCTTGGGTCAGTTCACCTCTCTGGGTATATAACTGCAGGTATTTGTGCAACCTGAATACATAATATTTAAATAGAAAAATAGGTTTACCTGCAAGAGAACCAGATAACACCACTCAGAAATACTCAGAGGTGATTTTATAGTGACAGGGAGTGAGAATAACCAATTAAACCAAGCTGTGATATTATCTTTTAAAATAAACCAGTAATGCAGTCAGTTATCGAACCAGGATGTTCTATTCTGTGCATCTCTTGCCATCTTTAGCTACAAATTTACTCAATGACCAATACCACATGAAGGTTATAGGCTTGTTAGCTCTGTAGTACAGAAGGCATCACACTACTCAATGAAAGGGCAGAAGGTGAAATATTCAAAGTGCCATTCATTAGGGGTGACAGTTCTGATAAAAATGCCACGTAACCCAAATGATCACTGTGGTAGGTTTTCGTCTTTGTTACTTCAAGCAAGGTTATGGTCAGAACATGTAGAAAAATTGAGATGACCAAAAATGCCAGGGAGGGTCTGACTGGTTCATATCAGTGCCACTAGCTGTATAGGTAAAGGCCAATTAATTATGACAAATCTGTTTTGTCGAATTTCTTTAAATCAGTAAAAGGAGGAAAGAAGGCATGTCGTCTGCACGAAACAGCCGCAGGAAAATACTGAATGCTAACACATATGGGGAGTCTTTGTATTAATTATTCATCAGTTGCTTAGCTATGCTAATGCCTTTTGGGGGTATCAACAAATGTCAATCATGGCATGCAAGTTAATTGGAAGGCATTCATATTGTTTATACTCTTCAAAGAAAGATTAGAATTTAGCAGCATTATTGAGAAATCTAGAAATCTAGTAGAATTCCTCTTACTAGCTAGTGTTGTCAACAGCTGAACCAGCCCCTCTTAGGACAGGTAGTGAGGTGGCCAGGTTGTGTCCTCGTCCCTAATGACAGCAAGACATTGCACTCACAGGTGACAGGGCTTATCAGAAAATGAGACACTGCATGATGGATGGAGCGTAACATTTAGCAAAAGCTCTGGTGTCCTGTTCTTCCTCTGGGGAGCTGACAACACTGCAATCACCCAGTGACTGGGCAAAGTTAATTAAGCACATTTTGATTTGTGTGTGTGTCTGTCTCTCTCTCTATAATATATACAGTACTATGCAAAATCCTTAGGCAGTCAAAAGAAATGTTTAAAGCCATTTATCTAGGAGGTATGTGTACATTTAGTCAGAACAAAAACTAGAATATAATATAATATTAGAACATATACAAATCAGGAGTAATACAATACAAACTAGTGAAAATGTCTTCCATTCTCCTAAAAAGTCACCGGCGTCTTGCTGGTTGGCTAGAACAGCATCGCTTCAGTTCCAAAACTTGTCCTCAGGAGTACCTTTGCCATTCTATGTATTTCTTAAATTTCACTGTCAGCTCACTTAAATAAGTAACTTAATTAGATTTAAAAAGTGAATGAGATATTGATTAGCTATACGAGGTGTGTTAATGGTCAAGTAAAAAATAAATAAATGGGCATAGTTGATGGGTGGTACAAGTCCTGCTGTGATTTTAGCAGAGGTTTTGAAATGGCTAAACACACTTTGACAGGCATAATAGCATAGATTTACACCAACATGAAGATCATTTGGACATCATTTTCTTTTGCTGCCTGAGACTTTTGCACAGTACTGTGTGTGTATATATATAGTGAAGCCAAAAAGTGAAGCTGTGCATCGACTTACTGAGAGAGTTCTAAGACCAATAGTGACTGGCGGTCTATCCACAGACACAAACAGATGTCACATGATAAAATATGGCCATTATGGAGGCGTACAGATCACCGACAATGCAAACATCTCCCACACTTGGTTTTAAACTCGATCTTCGGCGTGCGCTCCAGTTGAACAGATACGAAAAACAGCAAAGGTTGGTAGAATGAACCGGAAGGCACCCGATACTGCTGAATTTAGCGTGACTCAAGTGTCCTAAATGGTGATTTCCTTGCGGCTGGCAGTCCGTGCATCTAGTAAAAGTGATATGAGCTCCCGGTTCTAAAATGTCCTGGCCCGCCTTCGCCGGCCCAGCCGGGGGTGGCTCTCTCATTCCTCAAAGCACACGCACACTTCACATTATTGCCGGGGTATTCGATTTTACCTTGGTGAAAGTCATTGCTGCGTTTAATTGGGTTTACGGATACACTAAATGATTTTATTATCCAAAGTACCATGCATAACTATATTATCTATATATCTTCCATCATTATCATGTACAGGGTTATGGTGTGTGTGTGTGTGTGTGGGGGGGGGGTGTAAATCATCTATTTCAATGATTTAAGAGAACATAGGGTTTGAGGTGTGGAATGACCCCCAAAGTAATTCCAGTCCATCATCAGACAGACTCACTATCACTGGCCATGGGCTATTTACAGATGCTGCCTGCCCGCATACCTGTGCCCCAGTGGGCTAAGCTTCTCTGTGCGAGATCAGAAGGTCACTGGCTTGATTTCCAAGGCCGGCACACTGATGGGGGTTCATAACCCCCAGCTCCAGAGGTGCTGACCCTGCACCATGATCCCCAGGCTTCTTCTAACCTGTTTATGTGTCTCATGGAGAGAAAGATGGGGGGTAGGTGAAATGAGAATTTCCTCTTGGGGAATAGATAAGAATCAGCAGAAACCCACATGACACAGGGGAAAAGAGGTGGATGCCACACACACACTCACAGCAGAGCTAGGATTTGAATCTCCCACCCAGGAAGCTACCACTGAGCCACCATGGCGTCCAATAGCTACTAGCTTGAAAATGGCCAAGTTACTGGAGACATTGTACTAAGAACCTGAAGGTGCAATTTTCCCAGCCCTGAATCATTTCCGCTTATTCTGAGACATATCACACCACCAGATATTGCCCCAGGGGCAGCTGATTGGGAAGTAGGACATCCGTGAGAGGGACCACGCCTGTTGAAATTACTCAGAGACCTGATCTTCTGCTGCAGGCCCTTTGTTCTAACATGTTGTATTTCATAAGGTCGTGTTTAAGTAGGTCTCTAGGATTAAGTGGGAGAAAATGCCTCGTAACTCATAAAGTCCTCCCATCAGTTGTGAAGGTTTTTGCCATTTTTCACAAATTACGAGCAGAGACTAGTTTTTTTTTTTATTACTGTCCGAAGCTGATTAATCATGTCAATGCAAGCCATCATACACAAATTAATCCAAATGCGGAATCCCCCTCCACCCCCCACACTCCGCAGCAAGGCAGCCGAACTAGATAATGGAGAGGTATCCGTCAGTGTCAGCGGGAACTGGTTAAAATATAGCTCAAAAGGGATCATATAAGAAGCAACTCCTGCAAAAAAAATGACTTGAATCCCCAGGAATCACAGCTTGCCGAAGAGGATACGGACCACTCTTTGTTTTCTCAAAATTTGACCACAATAGTGAAATGTGGTTAACAGTCATTGCTGACACACCATAAACGAAATGTGTCCTCTGCATTTAACCCATGTGACACTGTGACACAACAGGGGGCAGCTGTGCTTGGGGACGGTACCTTTCTCAGGGTACCTCAGCGTGTCGGGGACTGGATCCGGTGATCTTTTGATTACACGGTCGAGTCCCTAAACATTACACCCACCAGCCTGCCCCAATAGCACCCAAACGTACAATTTCTATAATATGCACTCAGCAAACCATGCATCTGCAAATTAATATGTACAGCCAGAGCCTCAATAGTGGAAAATGGGGGGTAATTTGAAATGTAGAGAGGGGGTGGTGACTTAACCCGAAAACAATTACACATGCTGTGCACAGCTTTACGATTGTTTTACAAGTGCATCATTACACCACAGACACACTAATCGATCAATAACCCCCAGGAAACACATACAAGATAGTATTACAAGATAGCTCTGAGTTTGATTTCAACATGGCCAACAACGTTTACCGACAAAGCAGCCAGCTACCTCCTGAAATACCACGGGAAAGTTGTCAACTCGGAATCCCCTAAGCACAACGCAACCCTACAAGCTTACGCTACTTCACTTAACTCACCCAGACAACCAATCAAGTGCTTTTGTGAGGTTTTGAAAATATATACTAGGACATGGCTTTGGTTTTAGCAAATTATGCTAGGCTGTAATTATGTATTAGTATTTTAAAATAAAAATTAAACAAAAAAATGAGGTCTTCATTAAGGAGGTGGGGTAGTCTTCAGTTACTGTTTGTGTATGTTTGTGACCAAGATGTTCGATTTATGAGATTTTGAGTGCGTTGGGATTGTTGGTATCATATGTGGTGCTTCCAGAATCTCAGGAAGAGACACCCTCCTGGGGTTTTCACACACTACAGTGTCTAGAGTTTGCAGAGAATGGTGTGATGAACAAAAAAAACATCCAGTTAGCAGTAATTCTGTGGGAAAAAAAAAACACCCCGTTAATGAGAGGAAGAGGAGGAACGGCCAGACTCGTTAGTGCTCACAGGAAGGCCACACGAGCAAAAATAGTGTCCTGAATGACTTCCCTGAACGCACAGCCCATCAAACCCTTGAAGCGAATCTCAAGGCAAAAGTCTGCCTATAAAAAAAATGCAGCTTGGATAGTTAGCAACTGGCAAATAGACACTGATCGTTTATGACCTCTGCCTACTGTGGCAGCTTGCCAGTTAAACCTGCATGGATGTAATGATGGATTTTGTTGGAATTGTTATTAACCTGGGACATTTTTGATATCAGCTATTGTAGTTAACACCGTTCTTGGGTTCTTGGGCTGTTCAACTTCAATGGCAGGCCATTTCGGCACACGAAAATGTTTAGTCTTGAAAATATGTGCTTTGACAAAATATAAAATATCATAATGGTAAATAGTGTTTTTTGCAAAAGACACTCTAAATGAACAGTGAGAATAATTTAATACTTAAAGGAATATTTAATATTTAGGAAATTTGTCATACAAACATACATCCAATTATCATGCTCCTGAAGAAGGGGGTAACAAGATAATTGGTACTAGTAGTAAGAACATAAGAACATAAGAAATTTACAAACGAGAGGAGGCCATTCGGCCCATCAAGCTCGTTTGGGGAGAACTTAACTAATAGCTCAGAGTTGCCCTAGTAGCCCTAGTACTAGTAATAGTAATAACAGTAGTAGTTATTGGAACATGTACACATGCCACACAAGCCCAATGCTCTGAAAGGAGGTCATATTGCTAATTTTACTCTGTTGGCCTGGTATGGTAACAACACATTTTCACAGAGCGTGCCATGAGGTTGATGGGAAAGTGCTCTGCGCAAAGTTAGCTGCACAATTTCCACCTATCTGTTAGACTCTTCCAGCATGATCCGGTCATGCTGAAACTCATCCACAGGGCTTCAGAGGGCATCGTGGGCACGCAGGTGATCATGGGATGGGGAGACGGTTTAGCCTGCAAGCAGCAAGGCAGACCGACGCTTCTCTTCTGAAGGGAAGCATGATTGAATTTAACCTGCACCGCACAGAGCTGTTAACACGCAGGTTAAAAATGTAATTGGCGATTCAGTGAGCAGTGATCACACAAGCCTCATTAAAGAACCTTCTCTGCACAACATTGTTATTCCCTGCGCTGATGCACCTCATAACTGATTGCGGATTTCGCCTTGAGGCTGCAATGTACGGTGAGATTTAAAATAAACATGACTCTGTGACTGAGATTCATATATCGTCTGGGTGACATAATGCTCCATAAGCTAGGAGGTAGCTTATCCAAACAAATTCCTCCAGTATTTGCATGGCTTGAGCATGAAACATACATGCAGTCAAGGAGATTTCTCAGGCAAACACATGTAGCCTCCAGGCCAGAGTGCCAATAGGGTGGTTAAATCATCTGGATTCAGATTTACCACTGAGGTCCAAAACATGCAAGTGCTGGATTACTAAAATGTTAGGTGTTGGGTGGGCGGGTGGCTAGGTAAAGGCCCTTAACCCCCATTGCTGCAGGGCACTTATTTAACCTGGTGCCTTATCCACACTTCCATGTCAAAACGTGCTGATAAATAAGTAATGTAATGTAAAGTCACATGGGTTAAATGCAGAGGACACATTTCGTAGTTGTGCGCTGTGTCGACATTCAATCTCCTTTCACGTGCTTATATTTGATTCATTGCTGCCATCTAGTGCACATAGCTTGGAATAGACGTAACTCTTCACGTGTACGTCCGTTTTAGCTATCGGAAATGTCTATGGCGTCCATGTTTTGTGTCTATTTCTGTGTTTTTCCACAATGGATATTATTTATTCAGCATGTTTATTAGCTTGAAAATGTTTCTCGAGGTGTTAAGGGCATGAACTGTATTAATATCATATGTAAAATAAACAGTACCACAAAATGTGTGTGTGTGTGTGTGTATATATATATATATATATATATATATATATATATATATATACACACACAGTGTTGGGGAGTAACGGAATACTTGTAACGGCGTTACGTATATAAAATATGAGTACCTGAATTCCGATACAGTTACAATTTGAATAGATGGTAATTAGAATACAGTTACATTGTTGAAATCAATGGAATACATTTATCTATTTCACATGTTTATTCACTCTCCAATTCAATTATAGCCATTTGCCGCATTTCCCAGAAGTCCGTGAAATAAAACACGCAGCTAGGAGCAGAGGTGGAGTTATGCTAGCTGGCTGCTCACTCGCGGTGATGACACAGCGGGGGTGCGTTTCCCAAAAGCTTCCGTTATCAAATTAGATAGTTGGATTCATTCAGTTGCATGGGTCCAACTTAGGGTTGCCATTTTTCATGCAGAAAAATAAAGGATGCCTACCATAGTGGGGCCACAACCACTAAAATCATAACTTAAACCAAGGTCTCAAGAAAGTATTCTGATTCATACTTAATATTTGAAGTACGTTATTATCAATTGACATAAAACAACCTGACTAAAAACTCTTCAGTTATAAACTCCAGTTGGTAATATAATTAGCGTTGACATATGAAATCAGTCGCTTTATATCAACACTTAAGTTGCATAACACTTAAATAAAATGACTCTTCAGGATATACATTGTTAACTCAGCCATAACCTATTAATTATAAATAAGACAGATTAATCTAATCAATCCCACTGCGTTGGACAGTCCTTTGATTGCAGAGAACATAGAACTATTTCTTGACTCTTGCGTAGACAGCTTTATGCACAAGCATATTCATACAAGCACATTTATGAATTTAAATTTTTTTTTAATTTACTTTCGGGACGTGCTAATGAAATTGTTTTGTTGAATGCATTTAATTGAGAGCAAGGTTGAACTCACCCAAAAATCAGCTCGGCAGTATCCTACTAGCAGAATCGCATTGTTAGGTATGTGTTTTAACTGTTTATGTAACAGATTCAGTCACGAGGTGGGGTTAAACTGAACCCGAGTGCCAGGTGCATTGCTTAATGGCGTCTCAATAAACTCAGTCAATCGTGTGCGCCTGTATGTGCCTGTTACGAACCCTAGTCTAGGGTTGGGGCGTAACAGAATGGAAGGGAAAGGGGATAAGGGAAACACAGGGTGTGGTGCAGAAGGGAACACACGTGGACAAAAGGGTATAGATTAAAATATTTTATATTTCCACGCGACAGGCGCAGAACAAACAAACCCGGTGCAAAATAACAAACAAAGCCCAACTACCGGACGCAACCCAAATCTAACTTAAGAGAGAACGAGAAATCAAAGAACAAAAACAACAAGCACTACACCTCACTCCCTAACCAAACAGAACACACAAAACTGGCAATCGCTCAATACGCACCTAACACACACACAGAACATACACAGAACAAAGCGTCAGAACCGAGGGGCACGCGAAGACGTAAACCAAAAACCGTCATACACTGATAATCAAACCGATAAGCAAAGCAAAACAATCCAAAATAATGAGAAGAGCTCCCGACGGTCCTTTCCGTCTGGCTTTTCACTTCAGCCGAACGAAAATGACGATAGGTCTTGCGGGGAGTCGTGGGCGGGGTCCGGACGGGTACGCGGAGCAAGAGCCGAGCTGAGTGGACTTGGCCGGGGGCGGAGCCGAATAGACAGCGGCGCGCAACAGTGCCATCATGATTGGTTAAGGATGAAGAATAAGAAAAATAACATTAATTTTACTTGAGGAATCGCTTCCGAGCTCCTTAGGAGGTTGTCAGAATGGCCTAGCGGTCTAAGGCGCTGCGCTTCGCACGCAGTCTTCCCCGAAAAAGGGGCAAAAAGGACTGCTAAGGTGGGGGAAAGAAGGGAAAAGGAAAGGGGAGAAGAGAAAAGAAAGAGAGGGAAGAAAAAGTAGGAAATTATGATATACAAATGAAACATTTCTATTTCCATAAAATAGTCTTTTCACTCACTTTTAACCTTTCTCCAGAAAACATTTATTTCTTGATGTTTATGTTAACCTTTCTTCACAAAAACTATAAATTCTGTTTATCCAAATCGTGTTCATATGCTCAAAATTTAAGCTATAATTGAACATCTTTTGATTGGACACATTTTTCACATTCACTTATATAAAACAATACAAAAAACTACAGTTAACTTCTTTTGAAAGTTAAGTAACAGTACTAAATGAAGAGATAATTTGGCAAAGTTTTATTCTTTTATGGCTTGCCAAGAGTGCCTTTCCATTCTGTTGTGGTCTGTCCAGATGCTGGACAATACCACTTTCCTTTCATCTGTGTATGGCCAGTGCTTTTGTTTTTGGACTGATCACATAATTTGCACTGATAATGATAGTCCTCTTTGCAGCGTCCCCCTTTGGCTCCCCCTTTGCCACACGCTCCTGGTCTTCAAGTTCTGCTTTTTCCTGTCTCCACTTTCTGTGACGATTCAGGTGTACTGAAGGCTGATTTGAAGGTGATGCTGTTGCCATTGGTATTGGAGGTGGTATATTGTACTGATGATACAAGGTTGAATGATGAGACAGAGGTGGTGGAGACTGGGACAAACAGCCAGGGTATGGGGCTGGTGGCAGATGACCCTGTTGGTATGAGGATGAAGGTGGACATGGGGCGCGTGATCGGGTCCATGTGTATGTTCGATCGTGTCCGCCGGCTTAGCAAATCTAGTGTTAAGAAGAAGAAAAAATGCATCTGTTTTAATTGAGGAATTGCTTCCGTGCTGTTCAGGAGGCAGTCAGAATGGCCTAGCCGTCTAAAGGTGCGCTCACACCGCGAGCGGCGATAGCGTCAAAGCGATCAGAAGCCATTCATTCTCTATGGGAGGGAGCGTCGGCAGGCGTGGAGGGGTGTATATATATATATATATATACATACACACACACACACACCTTAAAAGGGGGGTGTATACTTTCTATCGGTACTGTGTGTGTAATATAAGAAATATTACACACACATACCTATAGAAAGTATACACCCCCCTTTTAAGATGCTGGGTTTTTATGATGTAAAAGAATTACACCACAATCGCAGTTAATCATTTCAAACCTTTTTCATTTACAACATTTGGCAGATACTCATAGCTAGAACTAATATAAGTGCTTTAAGACTCCATTAATGAGTATTTTCTGATACTGGTTCAATAAAACCCAGGCAATGAATACCATCTGTCTAATACTCTGTGGGGAAAATACAGGGTTTTTTTTCCAAAATTTAAATTTTCTTCTGGTGAAGCCATTTTTTTTGTTGCTCTGGATGTATGTTTGGGGTCACTGTCATGCTGAATGGTGAAATTCCTCTTCAGCTTCCTTGCAGGTACCTCAAGGTTTTGGGCCAGAATTGACTGGTATTTGGAATTGTTCATAATTCCCCTCACCTTACCCCAGTTCCAGATGAAGAAAATCAACCCAAAAGCATGATGCTGCCACCATCATGCTTCACCATGGGTGTGGTGCTCTTTTGATAATGCACAGTGTTGTTTTTGCACCAAACATACCTTTTGGAATTGTGACCAAAAAGCTTCAGTTTCATCAACCCATATCACATTTTCCCACATTATGGTATTTACATCACACAAACCTGGCATTTCAATAGGGGGGGTGTATACTTTTTAATAGGTTGTGTGTGTGTATATATATTATACCCAATATACATACACACAGTGGTCGCCAAAATTATTAGAACACTTGGCATATTTAATAGGTATTGGTTGTTTTTGGTGAATTGGCCATTAAAATACCAATAAAACAAATGAAATATCTACAAAGTGATTATTATGCTCCAGAAATGATAGAATAGAGCCTACATAAGGAGAATCACTGTGCTAAGTCCGGACCTCAACCCCAACAAGCACATCTGTGACAAGTTGGAAAATAAACTGGACAGATCTATTGTACATTTAAAAGAGAGCCTTTACCTTGAGTTGCAGAAGGCATGGGATAACAGCGTTGAAGTTCTCAGGAAATATATTGACACTATGCCAGAGAGATGTGCTGCTGTAATTGCTACAGAAGGTGGACATACCAAATATTAAAGTTAAAAGTTGATAAAAAACAGTAGGGCATACCTGGGATAGGCTCCACCCCCCACAACTCTGACCAATATACACAGTTAGAAGATGGATGATGGATAAATAATAATAATAGTAATAAAATATCAAGGAAAGTACATAATAGACTTTGTCTCTGTTAATAATAGAGATGTGGCATGGAACGTGTGACCTATAATCCATCCATACATTAATTTTCCCAAGCTGCTTATCCAGGGCAGGGTGCCTGCAAGCCTGGAGCCTATCCCGGGAAGCTCAGGGTATGACAGAATAGATCAAAGACCATCACAGTACAGGCCATCACTTTATCCACTTTCTGAGGCTCTGGTACCACCTTGGCCATGCATCTAGGGGGCAGTATGGCTCCGTGACACCATGAATCTGTGCTCACTGTGCTGCTATGCATGCAAAGGCCATAGGTTCAGTTCCATTCCTGGCCTTCATATTCCCTTTAATATTTTATGAATAGAAAGCTCCATCCAGTAACCAGATACAGCCAGTGGGGCTGCTCAGCCTTCTTCTTGCTTTTAATTGTCTAATTACAGCCCTGCAATCAAAGCACCCCTCCCCCGATGGCCGTTTCTACCATGCTGTGTTCCCACCCCCACAAAAAACACCCATTTGCTTCTAATTCGAATGTCACACAGGAATTAACAAGATGGCTTTAACCAGAGAGAGGCCACATCTGACCAGCAGAGGGCAGCCAGGGGGCCAAAGGGAGTTCTCACTCAGGAGCCAGCAGTACCACGCTCCTTCCTCTAGGGCAGTGGTTCTCAACCTGCGGCCCGTGGGCCGCATGCGGCCCGTCACAAATGCAAATGCGGCCCGCGATGCTGACCACGTAA
>JAODKL010000081.1:2912174-2928357 GCA_026780765.1 Petrocephalus schoutedeni
GTTTGGGTCTCGCGAACGTTTTGCCCAGGGGCCCACACAACCCATAATCCGTCCCTGAGTGCGGCCCACTGCAAAAAAAGGTTGAGAACCACTGCTCTAGGGGCACCGATAACACTGTCGAAGCGACAGACACAGCTGTAACCAGTCGGATATTAGAACCCTGGAGTAAGGCCCTTATGAGATAATTGGTATTAGGTAATTGGTAATGGTATAATCGTGAGCAATACTGACACACTGTCTTTGTTCTGAGAAGACACTAGTACATAAAGCTGCCACTGCTAACTAGCAGTGACCTTATTCTTCTGCTAATGTGATGGCTAAAGCGAATTTAAGGCAGATGGTGAAACATTTACGTTTATGTGTTTGTCAGATGCTGTAATGAGCAAACTAACATGCAGCAGGTCAGATCCTACAGTTCCGTAGCAGCTGAAGTTCCTCTTAGGATGGGGCCCCAGTTCTCTTTAGTTATCGTAGCTCTGGAAGCTGCTGGTCTGCATCACTGGGCTTTAACAGCCTGCTGAATCGCTCTGGTTCCCTTCCCGTCCTGGTGGTAACCCTTAGCTTTGGGACTATGTTTGACGTATGTGTTTGTAATGGAACTGGTATCTTGCTGGAGTAAAAAATATTTCAGTAATCAACCACCTTTTCCCCTTCGTCTGACATTGCATTGTGATTGCCATTTTCCGTGGAGTGTGATTTGGTAGTTAATTCCTATTCTGTTTTTGGTTTAATCTTGGAAGTGATTAAACTTAAGTCTGCATTTTACCTCTATTTTGATCTTAAGATGAATGTTGACAGGGGTCGTTTTGTTGCTTCTGGGATTTAACCCAAAAAGTCGCAAGTGTAGTGACTGTGGCCAACAGGGGGCCAAACCTTAGGGCCTCATCCAAATGCGTGGTTTGACTAGTGTTAAACACCGGCACTGGATATTGGGGTTGGAAAACCTATGTGTGAAGCCTCCCTTACAAAATATGGCAGATGTGAAGTGTAGCAGATGTCTTAGCAGTGAAAACAGTCTAGAAAGTATAAGGGTTTGCAGTGGAACATTCTCCAAGGCCCCTATGTTATGTCCCTGCTGCCCTGGCTCGTTTACACTCTTACAGTCTGTTCATGGTCTACAAGTGGCCTCATTAGAGGTGCAACTAATTCCATCTCTGAACTACTTCACCTCTACAAATGCCTATTTGTGAATGTATTCTTGCAGTTATAATGGGAAATCTTATGGTAAGTTAATAGTTATCTCAGTATTTACAGTATGAGGACAGATTTGACTTGTCAGTCCTGAAGCCTTTTCACTACATGTATGTGTATGCCACTGTGATTTGTACATTACCTTCCTTGAGTGAATCTGTCAGGACTGCTACTCATCGGCCCGTCATGATCCCATTTGGCCAGCAGGGGGTGCTTGGTGTAAGTTTCCAGTCTATTGTGTGAATCATGCACACCTGTCTCTAATTTGATCCTTGTGATTTGTGTATATATGCTCCTGCCCTCGGTCTCTTATCCAGCTTGTTTTTGTGATGGTATCAATGTGTAGTCGTGTCTCTACCTTCGTGAATAGAACCTTTTGTCATGACCCACGGTGGTGCCTGGATCACTCTTTTCAGGTTGTGAAAGAATCCATGGGCTGAGTGTTTCAATTAAAGATAAATCCTTTATTTGCCATTTACGCAAGTTTGAGTACAGGTACACTGGAATTACTCTCTATGCCCAGCCCCATCTATTTCTCTGTAGCTTGGGGTCACAGCACAGGGTCACCCTCCTTCAAGCTGGGGGGTATGGGCCTTGCTCTAGGGCCCACAGCCATGTGACGGTTCAGTTGACGGCAGGGCTCGGAACAGCCATCTTCTGATCACAGACACAGCCCGCTGAGCCACTCGCCATGTGAACCATATACTAGCAATGAAAATCCATTCAAATTTGTATATTAGCGAATTCCTTAATGGATTCTAAGAGGCATAAGTTAATGTAAAAACACTTCTGGCTAAATGTGTGACAAAAAATTATTAGGGGGGAAAAAAAGTGTCCATTCGGCACATGTGCTTAATGGGTGAGAGACTGGGACCCGTACTCAAAAGGGAACCACAGGATTTGAGTGTCCCAGCCCCAGCGTGCAGGAGAGAGTGACGATCAGCACTGTGCACTTTCCCAGAAATGAGTAAATAATTACAGCCATCCATAATTTTATTGCTCGTTAAGACTCCGCTTTGCATTGTTTCTTTTATGAGCCAATTTCGACGTAATAAGACCTCAGAATCAGTGCATGCGAAACGCTTTCCCCCATTTCCCTGCTATTTGGGGTTCGGAAAGTGGACCACATCGCTGCCTGCCTCCCAGAGAGAAGCAGTCTCTGTGCCCTGTTAAAAGGTAACTTAAGGCGAAGCTGTGGCTATTTACCATGCCTGCGACACTAACAGACTTTCAGTTTGGCTCAAACCCCATTAATAATTTTTTGTTCTAGGAAAATTTACCGAATGTTATGATTAGGGTATGGAAATGTTCAAAGTGTCCAGTTTTCCTGATGTTCCCAGAACATTATCCCACTGCTAGAATTATTACTACAACTAATAACCTAAAAACAAATGAAGGGCATGGTAGAGCATCAGGTAACATTGTTACTCTATGCCTCAAAGGTCACGGGTTCAAAGCATAATGTTAGCTAAAGGTCTAGGAATGTTTTTTAGGAATGTAAGCTGGACAAACGCTTTGTGTCCAGCTGAAAAATTGCTTTTGTCCTTCAAGCTTGTTTTCCTATGTCATATCTATATCCATATTATTATTATTATTATTATTGTCTGTTTATATAATGACTTTCTCATACTCAGGAACACTTTACAATACTTTCAGTCCAACACAAAAGACGCCAAAAGAACCATAGAACAACTACATCAACGACAAAAACAAAGGCAACATATAGCTGACCGTTTGCTCCCAAAGTCTTCTCCCAATTCTCCCATGTTAGTGTGTCAGATTATTCACTGTTGCCTTGTGCTGGTGTGTGGGGTAGGTCTGAATATTGGAACACTTCTCAAATCCCTGCCGATTCTCTCTCACATCATTATGTTCCCTGCAAATGGCCATACAAAATGTTTCAAATTGACAATTCGTCCTCTTCTGTTGCGTGCAATTGAAGGACTAAATGTACTAAAAGCAGGTAAATAAGGGATGAAGACAGAAGTACATTAAGTAACAAATATATCGAGTAATGCATTAAGTAATAAAGCTTCCTTTGCATGTACATATCCATCGATCTTCGATAATCCCTTGTCCAGTATAAAACACAGAATATAAGGCTGGCAGCACCCAGGGCAGGAGGCTGGCATCACAGCCAGTGCTGATCTACCCATCAGGTGACATAGGTGGCCACCTATGCCGCCATCTTCTGATGGAGCACTGACATTGCAAGCTCACTTTATCTGGGACAGTGTGCGCAGTGCTCTATGTAGTCCTCACACCAGGGGGCGCCAGTGGCGACACATGCCTAGGGCTCCACATGGGCTTTGATTGACATTTATCGCAGGGCAGGTATTCAAGAGTAGAACTGCATGCTATGGGCAATGTAGGGGAAGTCATTTAAGGTTTGGAAACCCAGAGCAGCCTGCGGCAATCCAACGAGACACTGGGAGCACAGGCACAGCTAGAGGCTAGACATTCGTATATTCTTTGTTAGGAATTTTTTCTTGTGGAGAAGCCTTCTGCACTTTGGTCCTCTAAACAATGGCCTGGGGCTGAGGCCACAGCGGTTTGGCTTGGCACTGACAGAATGAAAATGATAGATTTTAAATGAAAATTACCCATGACGAGCGAACACAATACAGCCTGTGTCAGCATGTCCTGCTCGTCTCACGAAGCGTCTGTTTATAGAGAGTGACTGTGAAACAACATTGCCTGTTTTTCATTCGTTCTGCCGAAATCGCATTTCTGGGCTCTGAAAGGCATCTGCCTGCTCCCAGCATGCCTTGCATTAATACAAATAGATTGTGCTCGTCGGTAACAGTAGGCACATATTAATAGACCGTCAAACGAGGTTAGAGGATGCCTGAAATTGCAAGTCCAAGTCCAACAAGGAATTGTTCTACAGCTGGTACTGGGTGTTGCACATTTTGTGGGTCCCATATGATTTAAAAGATCAGGTTCCTACTTGAGGGTTTTGATTACTACATTCTACTCAGCTCTGTGTTACAGCATGAGAACCAGGACTTTTACACAGGAGTCTTAGGCCACTTCGAACAGTGTTTTTCAATCAGGTCTGGATTTCCAGATGGTTCACGTTTTTGCTCGGTAGCTGGGAGGGAGCAAAAACTATCTGGCAGGGAGCAGAAATATGGACTGTCTGGCAGGGAGCTGAGAGGGAACAAAAACATGGACTGTCTGGGAGTACCCTCAGAGAAACACTGAGTTAGAAGAAATTGGGTGACAAACATCGGTACCCATGAGGTGACTCTGAAGACTCTGAGGCAAATGAACTTCAGGCCGTTTGTGAAGAATCAGAATCATTTTGCCCATGTTTGGGGTCAGGGATAGCAGACTTCATCAAGCACCAAGCTAAGACACCCAACAGTAAAAACGCCATCCGTTTATTTAAAACGCAAAGGCCCGGCGAGATGATCATGCGGGTGTATGTTTGACACTTGAGCTGTAGGTGACACTGCCCAATACACACAAAAAAGAATAAAGTGTGCCATCTGCTTCAGCCAAGATAACCTCAAGTACTCTTCCTCCAGGAGAGATTTCCCCATGCAAAGCTAATTATACGAGTTACACTGCACAGAATTCTGCATCAATTGTGTATTTTTTTTTGGAGGTGGGTGGGGTGAGATCTGTTGATCTGGCCTGTTGTGTCATGGCCTCCCGTCCGGTCCTCCTGTGTGCCACGCCCCCTCACTGCCCTCGTGTGGAATCCTAGCGTTTCCCCAGCCGTGTCTTGTTATTGATCATTAGTGTTGTGTATATTAGTCCGCGTTCAAGTCTGTTTCCCCAGTCCTGTCATTAAAGTTGCGTGTCGTTCCTTGCACGGTCTTTTTTCGAGTCTCCTTTTTGCATCGCCTGTTCGTTTGCTCCCCGCATTCATGACATGTTGAGTTATTATATTTTGAGTCCAAAGGCAACATCCAAATATGGGATTATTGCTACTTTTATAACAGGTTGTGTCATTGGACTCAGCAAGCCTCTGCTGGGAAAAAAGATCAAGGCTTATTTGTTAATGCAGATTGAGCATGTCGCTGGCAGTAAATCACCAACTGAATTTTAAAGCTAGCCCTTCTAAACAATGGAGAAGACCTCTGGGTCTGTAAGAATCTGGCTTTCGTTTTGTGACAGTATATAACACTTTTTACCACTAAGGGGGGCTGCTGAGAAGGTTTGACATTGTGCAGTGATGTTGGTGTGCTAAAAGGCAGTGGATCAGTGTTTTAGTTTGAAAAGCAGCACTTTTCAGTACGTATGCATAGACAATCTGACAAAATATTATGCAAAGTAGGGTTTTTACTAGGGTAGCACAGTGGTGCAGTGAATCCCACTGTTGCCTGACATCTCTGGGACCAGGGCTCAGGTCTCTGCTGTGGCTCTCGATGTGGAGTTTGTATGTTCTCCCTGTGGGGTTTCCTCTGGGTACTCTGTAGGCTATGGACCCCCTGTGACCTTATATAGGACAAGTGGCCACAGAAATGGATGGATGGATTTTTACTGAGAGGGAGCAAAGACATGGACTGTCTGGCAGGGAACAAAAATATAATAAAATACTGTTGCTGAAAAACTTCATTTATACCATCATTAATTCCAGGAGCTGTTAATGTCAATGTCACATGCTGGTGACCATTTTCTTTGGAATGTTGCCTGGGTCTACAGGTTTCTCTATGGCAGGGTTTCCCACACCAGTCCTCAGGGAACCCCAAACGGTCCACATTTTTGCTCCCTCCAGGTTCCCTGGGAGTATATCTTGGGGTTTATTCATGGAATATTCATGGTTATAATACCTTTTTGTGATACCTTGCTACATGATCACTTTTATTCACTGGATCCCATGAAGAGGCGTGACTTCACAGCAGTGGTGATTGCAGTGATATTGTCGTACAGCATCAGGACAGGTCAGATTAGGGCGCATGCACGGGTACTGTGTGTTGCCGCAGCCACCACACGATAAAACACCGCGAGATCACGGTTGGCCACCGCCTCGGGCTGAAACGTGGTCCAACCCCACCCTCTGGAAATGTCCACAATAATGAGAAGCCAAATGAGTGCATTAGTATGTTTATATGCTCAGAGGATGTCTTGTGTTTTTTTCTATAAGGGATTTGCATGATTATTTACTGGCAGGCAAAAGTAATGTAGCTAATCTATGCATTTCTTAAAATATTTTATGTGGGATGTTGCTACTCAATTAAATGCTGCAGTTAATTGCAGACTTTACTTTGTTAATCAAACACACGTAGAACCGAAATAACACGGATAATTCCAGGTCGTTCAAACCAGCTTTACGTGCAAATTTAGAGTAGAGGTGATCAAATGCCTGAAAATGCCCCCGAGTGCTGCCCAGGAGAACTGTACCGCAGAACGATACAAAAAGGGGGGGTTGCAGTGGTTCTGGCGAGTGTGAAGAGGCAATCTGGCAGATGAAGCTCTGTTCACAAGTGGGGCTGTCATTGCCTGGTACAGCGCTTTCCTTGCGGTACGCGACACGGTCTGCGAGCAGAGTAGCGGTGCCGTGCATGTTTACGGCGCGGTAGCTGGCGTTACTCACTCTGCACGCCACATACGGGGGCTCTGCAGCCTTAAATACGCCCGCAGGCTTGCGGCACAAGGTCGACTTTCATTAACGACGAGATATTTACAAGATAACCTAAAACTCGACTGTGCGGAAAATAATCACGGTACACTTTGAACTGCTATAAAAATGTAAAAAAAATGGCGTGGGTGAGGGCTTCGGCAATGCAGCGAAATTGGGGTTTTGGCAATTCAAGATGTATAATAATGCAAAATTGCCGTGAGATACAGATACAGAAAGCCAATTAAAAATCCAAAGAACTTTTTAATTAAAATGAAAAGTGTTTTGCTAGTCTTTCTATGCCACGCGAACCTGCATAATTTGATTATATAGGCTATTTATAATTACTTGTAATTATTAAATATTCTCTGCTTCAGAATGTACCTTTTGCTTCTGTTACAAAATTGCCTAAAAGCCAACTGCAGAAGTAGGTGGGTGTCCTTCCTCTAAATCGTTTCTAGCGAAAAGGAAACGTTGACGGGTGAGGAAAGTATTCCAGCTGTAGAAATTCTTTTAAGAGCTTTTCCGACGTCTGAAAATACCGACCGAAACTGCAGAATCTTTAATGGTAGAGTGTAACGTTGTTCAAAAACACACCAATCACTCCTAAAAAGCGGTCCAACGCTGGCAATTGTCAATCCTTAGAAATTATTCTGAATTCTAGTACAGATTCTACCAAGGGCAGTTGGTACCAAGGTCCCCATTAGAACACAGGCTCACATACAACCAAGACAGCGGAACCCAGGAAACCCAGAAGGAAAGCCCGATACGTGGAGTACAACAGGGTTGAAGCCTAGCAATTTTGTTGTCCTTTGTGCATGTAATCATGAGGTAACAAAAATATCTGCATGTTGTTTCATTCATATATCTGCAGTGCTGCTGTAATAGACCAGGAATCTCCATAAAGCATACTCTCTGTTCGCCTGAGTACAGCCTTGGCAGCAGAGCACACATTTTGGACGCCAGGGGGCGATAAAGAGAAAGGTTTGACCAGTGATCACTCAGACAACTCTAACCGTCATTGGTTAACGGTAATCATAACTTACTCCTCTGTAGCTCCACACGTGTATGTGTATATTTACTTGACAATATGAATAATTACTGTTAGCTTTAGAATATTCCAAAAATGGTAATTTTTATGGTCTTTTTGTAGCCCAACAGTTCTGAAATCTTGTTGTTCACAAAGCAGAATAATAAATGTGTATCAGATGAATTATCTGTAAATGAATGTATTTCTATCTCTGCACTATAGGACATAGACATGAATATTGAAAATCTGATCATGTTACATTTGTTGTCATGTCTCCTTGGTGTTTAAAGGCATGAAAAGGTCAGACCCCCAAGCTGATTAATGTGTACAAGTTGGAAAATGCCCTCAGATGACAGGATGCTGCTCTTCTCGTAAGAAGGACTAAAATGAATTCAATTGAAATTCAACGTAATGCCGAATAGTGATATCTTTTGCCTAATATTTTATGATTAAAAATCATAATGTTGTTATGGCATGTTGAACAGACAATCTCAGGCAGATGGGGAAATCCAGAGAACAATTTACAATTTTCTGAAACCGCTTGCTCATCCAGGTTGTGGGGGGTCTCGAGCCTATCCTGGAAGCTACGGGCACAAGCCAGGGAACAACGCAGGGCCAGAGTACCGGGAGGAAACCCCACGACGACATGAGGAGAACATGCAAACTCCACACACATGGAATCTGGGTGGAGACATGAACCCTGGTCCCAGAGGTGCAGGACAACAGTGCCAACCACTGCACCACCATCCCTTTTACGGGACTATGAGGGGTCAACACAAGCAGGAAACTGGATTTTTCCACAAGGAGCACAGGGTAATATAAGGCAAACAAACTCTGACTATTAAGAGAAACAAACTGGAAACAAAGCCAGTAAATCACAAAGGAATCAGGAGTGGAAAAACACAGTGGAGCAGTATCTAACTTGAACACAAACACACTCCATAATGGACTGAAGACTGGCTCATGGACAGGTGCTTATATGCAGATAACGAAATTCAACAGGAGCCAGGTGCGGGCAGTTAGCAATTGCTAAGACCACTAAGGACCAGGTGTGGACAATAAGACACCAGGGAAAACAAGGGTAACTAAATACTACTACAGTCTGTGAAATTACAGCAAAGAACAAAACAAAGAAGCATGCAGAAATACACAGACACAGGAATAAACCAAGAATCATAAATGTAAAACCCTCATGACACAAGTGGAGGCTTGATGAAATGGCTATTCTCCACAGAGAGAACATGCAAACTCCACACACACAGAACCAAGACAGAGACTGAATAACTCAGGCCTAAAGTGTAAGGCTATGGTACAGAGTGTCTGTATATAACACAAATCAGTATTTATATATTTTAATTTTGAAAATGCATTTATAACTTCTGATTTATAGCATTTTGACCCATATGACCTTTGTGTCTGACATACCTACACGATTGTCTATACAACTATCATTGAATTTAAATGTTAAATGCATTATTTTTTTAAATATGACTTTAGAACTGTGCATCACATACTTTTGTTAAAATTTGTAGTTGTGTCCCATGCATGAACTGTACTTTTCCAAACCATTTTCCAGTGGTTATTCTGGGTAAATGTTTAATTTCAGGCTTATTCAGAGTTAATGTTTCTCTTTGTGTCCAGGGTTTCTGCGGTAACTGCATGCATGCATGCATAATGCTCCACGGCTCCATGATTGCAATCGCTCAGTTATTCCCCCCTTGATGCGCGGGTCCGGCACTTCGGAGCGGACCCTGTCGCCATCGACAGCACCTCCGCTAATTAACTGCAGCAGCAGCAGTTTGCAGGGACAGCCATTGACCTTGGTGTAAGTATCGCACGGTTTGTTCATTGCACAAGCGAGATTGCTCCAAGGGTTGTCGATGCTGAACTTGAAGCAGTTTGCCTTCTGGCACTTTGCGGAAATGCTGTAAGAACAGGTGTAGCCTGTAGCATACCTGCACTTCCTCAGTTTATATCTAGTGTTCAAAAAGTTCAGTCTGTGATATTTGGATGCTGCGCACTTTCTGAGCAGATGGAAACCCGATTTCACCAAAAGCATTTTTTTGTTTTACTCTCAACATTCACTCTGACAAATTGCTTGTTATTATAGGTTCTTTACTATTCAGTCTGATTGAATATGCTCAAGGCAATGGAATGTCATTTCCGACACATTTAATGGTGTTTTACAGTTTTCTGGTTTGCAGTACTAATTTATTCTCAAACAACTGCCTAATGAATCACATTAAGAAAGTATTACTTTTTTTGGCTTGAGAAATGTGTGTAATTATAATGGGATATTTGAACAACTTATAATATCCTGCATTGTATTTTGTACATAAATTCGCTTCTTGAAGCTATTCATATTATACCAACGTTCACATGTTGTGGTTCCGGAAGACGGAGCCATGACCCCCCGCCCAAAGCCACAGCGACCGCTGCAGGTGGCGCCTGTTCAGTGCTCATTACCTTACTAATCTTACAAAACTCATTTTCATTTCACAATGAACACTATAACTCATGTAAACCATAAATTATCATTAAATTTAAAGTTAGGGCAAGCTGTACTGTGGTGGGGAAAGTTACACCTGACAGATCTGAACATGTTGACTTTTTTTGTCTCCAAAACATGATTTCATTTCATAATGTTCATGAAATATGCAGATGGTTGCGCACAACAAATATCAGATGAAGTGAGACCTACTGGCTTTCCTTTAAATGTACAATAGATCTGTCCAGTTTATTTTCCAACTCGTCACAGATGTGCTTGATGGGGTCCGGACTTAGCACAGTGATTCTCCTTATGAAGGCTCTATTCTATCATTTATGGAGCATAATGATCAATTTGTAGATATTTTATTTGTTTTATGGGTATTTTAATGGCCAATTCAACAAAAACATCTGAAACCTTTTAAATATGCCAATTGTTCTAATAATTTTGGCCACTGTATACTCTATAAAGATTACACATCACACCTGTTTCGTCATCCGACTGCATGTGTCACATGAACATTTTCGTCCAATTATTATCGAGTGATTGTGCCTGCGGTACAAACTGGGCCAGTTTCATTAGCGTAAGATGGATAATAATCCTTTTTAGTGTTCCAAGTTATTGGTGATTAATATGATTAATAAAACCCAGAAACATTCTTATTCAGCACCATGCCACCCCCAAGACCCAAAAAAGCCAATGAATGAACTGAACCATCGCTCAAAAATCAAGGTATGAACCAAACCATGGATTTTGCACTCCTTATTTTTAATAACCTGGGCATGTGACAAGGAAAACCACTTGATATCAGAAATTCTGTGCCATTTAGCTGTAAAAAATTAAAATATGATTCTAAAAATCACAGACTCAGCTGTTGTTTAGTCACAGTGGATCTCAACATGTATGACCAAACATGTGTGCTGACTATGAGAGGAATACTCAAACGCATGAACCACCCTTTCCGCTTTATTAAAGCATACGATGGACATTTGACAGTGGTTGCTGTAAAGCAAAGTTGATGGGATAACATGACGGTCACCAGTAAAAAACACAATGAGGAGGAGGAGTCTTTAGTAGCGTAGGCAAGGCCCCGGACGAGACGTCCCTGATGGAATCTGAGGGTGGGGGTTCAGTTCCTTCAGACTGGAAATACACGCTGGTTTGATCAGCCGAGCGGAACCTCCAGGTAGGTTGTAAACTGGCCTGCTTAGCCTGCCATGATGTATTTTACAAATGCTGTGGAGAGAGATGTAGGGGACAGAGTTAGCGCATGCAAGATAGGTGATGATTACCTACCCAAAGTGACAGGATCAGTCTCGACTTTACAAGCAAGGGCAGAGGTTTGGTTTCACAATTGGTATGGCCCAAATTAGCTCCAACCCCCCTGCCCCCCCAAACACACCTGGTACTCCCACAATATCGGCACAGACATGTCCCTGTGTTCTACCACCTATACCCAAATCTATGCCCTTGTGTACAAGGTTCATAACTGGTTTTCACCCACTGTGTTGTTCTTCTTTAAAGGTAAAATAGTTTGTTAAACTTATAAGTAATGTCCTCATTAAATCTTCTGGCACATCCTTCATTTCCCTCCTCCCTTTTCTCCCGTGTAAATGAGGTAGAAAATGATCGCCACACACTCTTGCCCAGAGCCTTGGGGTGACTGAGTTGTGAAAGAAGCAGTGTAAGAATAACCCAAATTCAATTTTGCCACCCTTCATATCTCTTAGTTTCAGTTAAATTGAGTTAAGATGAGATTTCGGGTCCATGTTACAGAGATGAAGTGAGTCTCCAAGGCACAGCGGGCAGCCCACCTTCGTAGTTTATGCAGCCGTTGGCATCCTCTTGTCCGGCCATGAGCTGCTCCACTTCGTCCTCCTTCATCTTCTCACCTTATTTTCAAAGAAATGGAGCCGTCAGTCCTGATCAGTGACTGGGGTCAGACAGAGCAGGTCCACAAGTATTTCTGTCCATTAGGGTTCTCCATGATGAGAACCCAAGCAGGGGACTGAGTATAAACTGAAAACTCACTTAGTCATGCTTAGTTTTTTTTAAGTGTAAGTGTTAAAACTTTAGCGTGAATCTCACAACTGATGCAAGGTAGCAGATTGCTTTGTGCCTGATTGGAGGAGCCCCCTCCCGGTGCACCTACCCAGAGTGGCCAGGACGTGCCGGAGCTCAGCTCCCATCACAGTGCCGTTCCCCTCCTTGTCAAACACTCTAAGGCCCTCCACGAAGTCTTCAAACGTGCCCCGGTCCTTGGCTTTGCAGATGTGCTGATGCATCGGTAGAAAGGTGTCGAAGTCCAGCATCTTCGTCTGCATGTCTACCGGAGGAGGGGGTCAAACCAGGTGGCATGAAGACAGCACAAGTTCAGCAATAGTGGGAAGTTGCTATGCTCTTGATGAGGTTCTGTTTCTCGCCCAAGGTCTATCACTTTTGGACCATTAACTGCTGACATGGGTCCACGTTAAAAGCTACCCATCCATTCTGGGCAGACCATCATGGTTGTTCATTACTGACCCAACCCCTGTCATTGAAGGCCTGTGTTTTTGTTCTGCCAACCACCTGATGGATCTTATCATAATCGTCACTGAACCATGCTGATTCATGGCTGTGTTTCCTGGTGAAAGTGTGATTTGGGAGGAGATGAGGCTGTCTGGAGTAATGCAGTCAGAGCTCAGAGCTGACTGTTTGGACAGCTGACACTTCCGAGCCCCAAAACCCTGTGACAGCAGATAGATCAGACAACTTGGCAGGAGTTCCCCCATGGGATGAGTTGAATCTAAATGAGTCATTATTGGTATCAGAGATAAACATTCTTTTGAAATGAAATCTATCATGCCAAAAGTGGTAAAGAGAACGTATAAAGTTGTTCATCTTATTGTAAGGCTACTTGTCTGAAACAACTCGGTATTTGTTTGTGAGGATCTGCCTGCCTGAATGCCGGATTTGCAGTGGTCCTCACCTTCAGCCTTTGGCTTGCCCAGGACATGCATCACTTCAGCGTTGGTCGGGTTCTGACCCAGAGCCCTGATGAGATCTCCGCACTGACCGTATGTGATCTTCATCTCATTCGTGGGGGTCCTGTCGAACAGCTGGAAAGCATCCTTGAAGTCTGGGGGGGAGGGGAGAAGAGGATGCCACTCACAGCAGCTAGCGTGGAGTCGTGTGACCTTCTATGGCATGCCTGCTTGGGAGTACAGGAAGTCTCACTGTTGTTAGGATAATTCATGTATGTATATGAGGGGAGATTGTCTCACTCCTTCTGTTGTAAAACCCCTAATGCTTTTCTCCTATGGCAATGCCCCATTTTTTTCTGTCCAAATTACAGAGGAGGAAACGTCCACACAGTCAAGGACAGTGTGGAAAGGCTCTCCGATGCCAAAAACACTTAGTCCTTTAAAGCTCTACTGCATATCCCTAATTAAAGGCATTTGCCTATAATTAAACCCCAAGGTTACCATGTGTCGGGACATTTTCCAACTGGATGGACACAAATCCCAGCAGAGTGGAGGTTTTTTAGGCGTAAATGGCTTGTAAACACTTCAGTGCATATACAGGGTAGCGTGTTAGGGCCCAGGGGGAAAAGTGTCACCATTAGGTACAGAGGAGGAATCCTAATGCAGCGTGTTTTTGTCATGCAGATTACTAGATTTTAAATCCTTGATTTCAGAAGAAGAAAGAAAGGGGGATGCATTTTTCTGCACTTAGGATTTTACACGTACCTTCAATTTGCTCAGCTGTGAATTCAAGCTGAATGAGGGGAAAAAGGAAAAATGGTGTCATATTTTGACTGAGGCAAATTTGTAATAAACACCCCTTCCAATGGAATGCATTTTGTCCTTTCAGGTTATGTCATTTTAGAAATAAAAATGTTCCCTCTAGCATCTGTTTATAGTTTCTACCCTGTTTTAAAGTCGAGGAAAGTCTTATCCAAAGTCCAATAGACTGCTCGTCAAATTTCTATATACGCATAAAATATCAAACTGTTCGTAGACGATGGCACCTTCAAATCGCCTGACTTCTCTGTTAGGAAGACCTTAATCTCTCTAACTCAAGTAGGGTGATAAGCGCAAAATTTCACAGATTCATGTTTAGTGTAACACTGATAATCTTAATTATACACACTTGAATTATGTGCATATGGAAGTTGGCAGTCTAAACAGGGCAAGTGTAAATATTGTGATCCGTTGTAATGCAAATTAGAACTGCAGGCTGGGGACACCAATAGAGCAGCTTCTTCTGGGCCTGTGATTTTGACCTTGGGTTTTCTGCCTCCCTATGGACCCCTCCGCCCACTCTTAGCACACACAATAACGTCGGCCACATTCCCGAGGCTCAGGTTGCGTGCAGCTAATTCAGAATGGCCCCCCAAACAGCTGTTGGCCATTCTTTGTTGGCATGCATCACGAGACATTCAAGCGGCTGCCCTCCAGTCAGGGGATGCCAACTGATGACCTTGGGGCATTGGCGCCCCTAGTGGCGAGACACAGTACGGAATTGCAGGTCCGCTCTAATGGTTGAGCCTTTTATGTGGGCTGTCGCATCGGTGCAAATCAATCATGAAATTCTTGTCGCGTGAATGGGAATTGTTTGATGAATTGATTTGTTTGTTTTCCCCCAAATTTATGGGAATTGAATGATATCTCCAGTACATCTACCAAGGCTTTTTAACAAACCAGGTGCAGCGCAGGACTATGACAACTCTCAGACACTTTCAAAGTACTGGTTTTGCAGAAAGTAAAAATAAATGTATAAACATGCAGTGCAAACATTTTTTCATCCTTGTTCTTAATGTATGTGTAATTTATTCTGCAGCTGTGATAGAGGCTTGGAGATCGTCTGTTTCTTGCTTGGTGTGGGAGGTGCAAATGGAGGTCAAATATTGCTTGGGAAATCTCTCGTGTCTCTCGTATTGGTGACATCTAATGCAAGGAAATGTGAAATTGTCAAGCTATAGAAAAAAAAAGTAAATAAAACAAATGTCTCTTGAATGTTTTTGGCCCCTTCAGATGTGGGATCTGAAACACCAACCGTTTGGACTCGTTTCAGCTTTACCATAAAAGCAAGCAAACCCTTTCTGAATAAATAACCACTCCCTAAAGTAAACCGAACGCCTGAAGTAGGCCCGAGAGTTTGACCATACTGCTTATTTTATCAGGCTTGTTTTCATGACTTCCTCATGGTATTGTTTCAGTCAGTTCCATTTGGTCAACAGTAATTCCTGCATTGGCTTTGAATTCCTCCATGTTGCCCTTCACATGTTTTAAGACTGAAAGCTCCTTTTTCCTTAATGAACTTCACTAAGTTGCTTTAACATTTACTAAAAAACTGGTGTCCTGCGAGTGTCCTGATACAGCATCATTCAATATGCTCAACAACATGTCCAATGATGGATCACAGGGTAAAATAAAGCTGGATGCATTTCTTCACATGGAAAAGTTGGCTTTCGCTTGCGGTAAATATTAGCCTATGTAAGGATAATGAGGAAGATCTGACTATTTGCTTTGCTCGAAAACCCACAGAAGGCTTTTTGATTATTCCCACTGATTTGTCCAATGTTCCCACTATTTTCTCTGGAGTTTAGCAGGGCAGCCGAAGACTTCCTTGCCAAAATGGCTCAGAATAACTGTAGATGTGAAGAATCCTATAAACTGAATCGGGTATCTCTTGACACTAGACAATAACAAAGAAAATTGCAAAAAATATATAAAAAGGTATACCTGTATAGCTTTGGGGTCAAACTCTGGCTCCTTGGGGGGCTCGGGCTCTGGCGGCTTTGGGGGGGCTGCTGGTTTGGGCTCTTCCTTCTTCTTGGGTGCCATGCTGACTTACTGGTGCTACAAGGAGGGGGCAACGGTGCTGGGGAAGACTGGTAGCCCAAGGTACCGGAGCCTGG
>JAODKL010000081.1:2928397-2968611 GCA_026780765.1 Petrocephalus schoutedeni
CCCCCCCCCCCCCCATTCCAGGATAGCGCTCACAATAGGGAGATGCCTATAAAAGGACATTGCTTTGTGCTGCTATTTAAAATGACTGTTCAAATTGTCCCCGACGGACACCATGACCACTTGGAGTCTTGGACCTTGGCTTGAACTCAAGTTGCCCCTTTATTCAGCTGTTTTTATCTGACACACCCTTTCCTTTTGCTCTGTCACAGTACAGTATAACTTGTCGCAATCCAGGCAACCAGGAAATTGCCAGTCCCGTTTCAGTCAGTCAAATGTTAAGTATCACGCTGGTTAAAATGTAATTATTTAAAAATTTGCCTGACTGCCTTCCAAGAAATTGAAGAAACAAATATATATTAAAAAGGGAAATAAAACCCTTATTTCATTATTAAAATAAATAACCATTTGTCGGTCATGAGGAAGTACCGTGCAAGGGTTGATTTAAGCCTTATAAATTGGACATCCAGAACCTGGATAAACAAAAAACAATCAAGAATGTCCACATTTCTCAAATATGAACTTATAGTGCCTTGACTATTGCATTATCTGCAGGGATAACTAGAGTAATACCAGTTGCTGTGGTTTTAATACCTCATGGATTACAGTTCAGCAGATGTTTTGCAAAGCACATGAATGGCTTTCTCGTGACAACCACCCTGTCCAAGATGAAAAAAATCAGCAGCTTGCTTCAATCACTGGTTGCTGTTCTTTCTTTGCTGATGAACCAATAACTTAAAAAATATAAGTGTGCCAGTTGTGATGTAATATGAGCAGATCAGGCCAATTAGCAACCTCTAGCTCCAGGGTGGGCAGTCCTGATCCTGGAGTGCTGGAATCCAACAGGTTTTCCATCCTACTTGGACTCTGATGAACTACACCTGATCTCAGGCAGATAGTGACTCATCAGGTAGAATGGAAAACCTGCTGGATACCGGCACTCCAGGAACAGGATGGCCTACCCCTGAGCTAGCTTGTAGAAGCACTGAATTCTGCAGTATATATTTTTTCAGCATCTGAAGAAAGTTTGATGACTTAATGACTTGGTTTGGCTGCTGTGTTTATAGCTGTATGCATTTTAATTTAACAATAGTTTACGTTGTTAAATCAGTCACCACACAAGGCTACTTGCTTTGTTTTTAAGCCTCAATGTGTGGCCACATCAATAGGCAGGAGTTAGTGTGGAGGGGAAACCATAGTACTATGGTGAGCTGAAGACCCAGCGAGCATATCCAGCATCCAGCACCTATTCAGGCCTGCTGAACACGTCATTTTGACAGATCATGTTTATTTGTTTACTAATGTGACTTCTGAAAGTGAGATGATACTGTAATGCTGGGAGTGCAGGATTGTCATGTTTTTATTACACCCGCAATTCCAGCATCAGTCGTACATTTGGCGTGTGCGTAGCGCACTAGAAGCTTAATCCGCGAGGATCAGTTGTGCTTCTCCACATGTCTGTGGACGCATTTGCTCTGCCTCACAGTGGCTTTGCTAGACACCCGTTCTGTCGTTCCCATGCCTGCACGCCCCCATATATAACAGCTGGTTTTAGGTTTTATTTAAAGACCCTGCAGGGAACCCCCCCCCCTTCCACTGTATCCCAGGGGGTAAAATATGTCCTCCATGCTGAAGAGGGGTTCCATGGCTGCAGAGTGTCTATACAGGTTAATCACGTCATGGTTGCCTGTTCAAGGCCTGTTCAATTGAGACTGTTTCCACTTTTCACCTCTATCCCAGGTTATAGAGCTTATTTTCACTCTCTTCCCTGGCAGTGGACCCTGTCCACCACCTCAGCAGATGAGCTGAAAACTCCTGAAAATTCATCTTTTTTCTTTATCTTTTTTTTTAGTTTTTGAGGGGTACATTCCAGTTATCTCCTGAGCTCCTCTTTGACATCTTTCTGAAAATAGAGATTTTAATAATATCGAATAACACCTGACTGTTCCGATTTTGGCATGCCAAGAATTAAATCCATATTAAAATCCATAAAATAATGCAAAAAATTATATTATAAATTATAAAAATATAGCAATATAATAATAAATGTGCTCATTTTAGCTGTCAAGTTGATTGAATCTAAACTGTGCTATTGAATGATGGATAAATATCATGAACCAATTTGTGTTCCATGCATTGCTAGCTGATGGATCTGATGGCATTTCATATCTATGTTATCAACTCCTTAATGTAATTAGAATACAAATACCAAATTCCATATTCTTTCAGCCTGAACATGTAGAGTATAAATGGCTCCAGGACGTCATAGTGCCATCCCATAATGCAACTGTTCACCAAGACTACATTAGGGGGTGGAAATGGAAGGTGTCACGCTTTGGACACCAAAAAGGGAAACTCTAAAGGCATGCTGGACCTGGATGGTTAACTATTTTGGTTTCAGCCTTGTCGATTTGGTATGTACAGTGGAAGGGAGCCAGCTGGTTCACTAAACAATCAAGGCCTCAGCTGTGAAGCCATGACCTTCAATACACTCTTTCAAATTAAAAGTACCCAGCCAACTGTCTTCTAAAGCATATGCTTTCCCTATTACAAAAAACTGTACAAGTTGCTTAACTGTATCAAAGAACTACATTTAAATATAGTTTGCTTTTCCTGTGAACACGAAATTCACACAGTCGCACGACAAATTAAACATGGTAACTTTTTACATTGACAGATGACAATGGAACATTTTCGAAATGACACATTGAAAACATGGAAGCCAAAGAAAAGTCCTTACATCATTAGTTAATTAATGGGCATTATTACAGAGACAGAAGCCAACACGATCCTTCCATCGTCCTACTGCTTGTCGAGTACAGGATGGCCATCTAACTCCATGTGTAAAGTAGGTGACGCAGACTGCACTGCACACACTCCAAGAGGTAACATGCTGTCTAGAAGACTACTATAAGAACAACATCATATCCAAAATTTTGAAAATTCTGATCTTTTGGTCATGGGATTAAAGAGGAGAGCACTACAAGACAGGCAAGTTTGTTCATACTGTCTTCTACTGTTTTCTAAAGACACAAGGGGCTTCACTGGAAAAAATCTCTAAAGAAAAGTAATTTGCAAAGTGTTGCAGTGCGGAATTTGCTTCTGTGTTCAGGGTAATAATGTTTCTGCTTCAATCTTACTGGAGAAGCCATTTACCTGCAGGGAAAAACGACCAACAATTGCTTTGCAGTCTCAAACTGAACTGTCTTAATGCACAGGCTTACCCACGGCTGAAGCCTTACCCAGGCCTAAGTCAAGGACAAATCCATTCCTTTTTCTATTTCCGATGCTCATTTTCAAGTGTTTTTCACGGTTTGTCTTATCTCTGCCAAGCAGGTATACTGTAGATGGTATACTGTAAAAATGCGGGCACAATGGAAACCAGGTGTGCAACCCTGCCACATGTCTGTTGCTTTCCCTCCAATTGGCAGTGCCCAAGACGAACCAGGCTGAAGTAATAAGGATCTAAAAAAGAAGTTCTGCATGGTCCTCAGACAGTGCTTCCCTACAGCTTTTTAAGGGAACTCTGGAATAGAAACATACTGCATGACTAATGCAATAAAAGTGGTTAAATTAGGCTCACTAGATGTGGAAGACCTTTACAACCCATGTATAGCAAACCGAAGGGCTCAAAGAAGAAAAAAAGCTTTAAGCGATGTCGGTGAAGATACTCCATAACAACGTGGAAATATTTACATGCAATGCACCCTTATTTGATTATGTTTTGGAGGCCCATTGGATGCTAATACATTTTCTGTTTATTTATATCCACAGAGAATCACATTAAAATATTTATCAACAAGCTTAAATTTTTTTCATAGAAATAACATTAAACAGTCTATTACAGTTTCCCAGCTGTACTGTAATGTTTCATCATTTCCAAGTGCACTGCACCACTATCCCAGCCGATGCAGTTAGATGTCCTGCAAATTCACGCAGCTGACATTTTCAAGAAGTGGTACACTTTGAACCTGGAACAAAAAGCATGTTAAATGACCTGTAAGGCGCTCGCGGCAGTGAGATGTGCATGATTATATATACTGTGAAACGCCCAAATGCAAACACTTTCTCAGATTTCTTCCGCTATTTGTCCTTCTTCAGGTCTAAGAGTACGCAGGGGCGTATTAAGCATTTACAACAAATCACTAAAATCACAGGGGGATTATTTTACAGCACTAGTCAGATGCAGTACATCTTTGCTTGGCGTAAAGCCTCCTTTCCGATTTCAGCAATCAAATACATTTATTGCAAGTTTATTGCAAGCCACATCAGGGTTACTAACTGGGGTCGGGTGGCTAGAATAAGATTTTCAATTTGAGACAAGTCTGCGCACACATGCACACACAATTATGTATGGGTGTTATGTATGTGTGTAATGGTTTTATTACCTTGTAAATAGTCTGTAAAGTTTTCAATGCAATATCTCAAATGCTTTTCGGAATTGGAAGCTACCATGCAAGTCAGTATACAAGAATAAAACAGCGTTGGCCGTTTCATAGACGAAGGTCATCACTGCAGTCACATTGTGAGATGGTCATACAAAATTTCTGACATTCTAAGACATTTGTCCCAGCCTGTCTTTGGTCACGAGACCTGATGTTCATCTTCGAACCTCTCTCATAGTGCGACATAGGATCATCATTTTGGAGATACGACCAAAGATGTTGGCACGATTCTTTCACGTTGGTGATCTTTCATCTGGAACAGCCAAACATCACACAGTGTATACCCACCTTAAAACAAATTAATGAGTCAAAAATCGAAAAATTCTTGTTGCCCTCTTTAAATGAAAGTATCAATCCAAGAACCAGGGATGATGTCTGCTTCATGTGGAGCCTGCTGTACAGAATATGCTGATTACAAACCTAATGAGTAGGCAATGTTGTCAAGAAAACTGACTGTCTTCCTCCTTCATTGAAGTTAAATCACATTACTAATCTTCAAACTTAATCCTGTGCTTTGTGTAAATTAAAATACTATTTGAATTAAATGTGCAGTAATTAAAAAAATAGCATGTACGCATGTGGTTCTCGATACTTGCATCTTGGAGGGTTCTGCTTTTGCAGGAAATGGCAAAATTAATTAAAATAAATCATTAAGCAACACAGCAGAGTGATTAATGTGATTCACCCGCAAAGCACCATTAGCACATAAAAGATCAAAAAGTAATGATTTAATTTACTTAATTATCATTACAGAGCTGGCTGAATCTCAAGTTCAGCTGTGCCTGGAATAGGGCCACAAATTGAGTTTACGGAAACAAATCGAAAACAGACTTACTTCTGCTTGTAGATTACAAACAGTGTGCACAAACTGTGGTGTTTATAACCACATAAACCATCTTCAAAAGTGCAGTGTGGATATTTTACTACAGGCTGAGATTGGACCCACTTCATTGGATCTATGTTGCTCTTTATTGAGAGTTTCTATGAAGGTCTAAGGTAATTGAAGTTCCAATGTGTCAAAAGTGAGGCATGTCTTAGCTATTCATTTAAAGAGGTTGAAATAATTTGAAAAAGAAGAGCTTCTGGAACCTTCTAGATTATTAGCCTGGTTTTGATTTAATGGGCAAGCCTTGGGATTGCATGCTGTTCTTTCTGAGGATGATGGGAACTGAATGCAGGAAAAATCTGTGCGGGTGGTGAGTGGTTCCGCGGGCCAAGTCCCTGTGCCTGTGGTGGGAATGTCACTGGTGCGGGCCCCGGACTTGGCAGCACAGTCGCATATTGGTGGGCCCCTGAGGTGGGCCCTTAACCTTCAGCACCAGGGGTGGGGGGTGTTGGCTGACCCTGGGGTGTGACCCCCAAACTATGGAGAGCAAGGTAGGGTAGGCTAAGAAAGAAATTCCAAGGGTCTTGTGGAATACCATTAGTGGTTGAGACCAGGGTTTGAGTCTCTGCCATAGCGCTGTGTGTGGAGTTTGCATGCTCCTCTGTGTCGTCGCGGGGTTTCCTCCAGGTACTCTGGTTTCCCCCCACAGTCCATTACCAACTCGCCCATAGGTGCATGTGGGTGTGGCCTGCGATGGGCTGTTCCCTGCTTTGTGGCCATATACTCTTAACAACTCATGACCCTGAAAAGTGGTTACATCAAATGAATGAATGCATGTTACATGTGCGCAGTGGCCCAATGGTTAATACTGTGGCTTTACATCCCTGCAGTCTGAATCCATCCCTTTACACTTGTCTGTGTTTGCATGTTCTTCCTGGGATGTGTGGCTTTACGAAGTGCAATCCATTCAGTCACATTAGTTGCCATCTCTAAAGTGCCTGTAGTCTGCATGCACTCTGATGGACTGGCATCCAATTATCCTCCTCCTGGGACAGGCTAAAAATAATATATTTCTGTTACAATAAAATTTAAGTAGAATATGGTAATCAATTATATATGCATTCTAATCTAGACATCATAGTCCAGCATAGACTTGTCTAGGGTTAATATTGGTCAGTTTAACATTTGTAAAATCAAAAGCAAGCGGTGAATACAAACTAAGTATGATGCACTCAGAGATTTAAAATGAAGATATTTATGCTTGTCTTGATTTTCATGACATTAAGCAGGGGGCAAAGATGTAACAAAAGAAATGTCACAGCACACTGCTCTCTGTAGGTGAAGTGCAGTCAACGCTAAATATCTCATAATGGCATGCAGCACGAATAAGCCCACAGATGATTTCCCATGTCGCTTTTGCTAGTGCAGGTGATCAAATTAAAATGCAAAGCTATTCAAAAATGTTCCATCACCCTATCTTCTGGTCACTTATCCTCATGAGGATTGCGGTACTACCTAATATTACTCAACAAAATTACAGCTCATACAATTGAGACTGAGTGAACTTTCAAATTTAATAAGGCAGCACTATAATCAATAACCAGTCCTGTAAGATGGTGGATTTATATGTCATAATCAATAGAGTATCAAAGCGTGAAAACTGGTGAATATCCCCATCACCACCTGCTTTTTTTCCTGGGCCAAAGGTAGAGCGCCACCTGCTGGGCCTCTGGTTTTTGGCTGGAAACTTCTTATCGTGTAACCTACGCTATACTGTAATTTCTCAGCTAGGCAGATTCTCTGCACTGGGGAATTGTGTGTCCTCAGTTAATGTAAGCTATAAATATTTATAACAAGCATATACAATAGAAAACGGACCCAGTATTGGATAAGGGCTTAGAAGATGGATGGATGGATATTGTTATTTTAATAAGACAAATTTGACACCTCTTCCTAACAACAATTTCAATAACATGAAGATAACCCTGAGATTCAAAACTGTGAATTTATTAGAATTAGTTTTTTTTTCTCTTTAATGAGAGGGAATCCACTACACTCAGCTTTATTCAGCTTTATAATAGTGGCTTTGTGCCCTGAAATTTACCACAGCTAAAAATACGACAGAATCTGTCAGTTATTAAGCTAACAGTTATTCGGCCTAAAAACCCAGAGCGAATGCCAGCAGGTGTAAACGTCAAGATGATTTCATGTGTCAAAATCCTGAGTCCTATTCAAAGAGACATTTGGCTGCCGGCTTCAGTTTTCTGAAGCTAAGCAGATTTCCCCATGCTGTAATAAAGGAGAGGTGGCTCTGATTTAGGATGCTGAACTGATGCTAAATTTTGCTGCGAACAGGAAAATGTTTGGCTGGTTTCCTTTTCACTTTTATTTCATCATTTTTTTTCCTCCGTTATATTGAAAATTCTCAGAACCTATAGAAAGGAACACAAAAAAATCTTCATGATAAAAAAAGAAAAGCAAAATAAATGAGCCATAAATGTTGCCAGTTATGCAGTTTAGAGACAATGATCATTTTTCAAAATTTCCAGCAGTCAATTGTCATTCGCACAACCATCCACTTTTTCCTTACACATGACATCTCTGACTAATAGTGTCGCAGTTGGGTAAAACCATTCCGTGCTTCATGCGCGGAGAATCGCGGAGCAGATAGCTTACAAAAAGATAAACGGCGACTGCCTGAAACGTGTATTATGTTTGACGTTAAGCACCTGAAAGGCAGCCATATTCTCTGCAGTTTGTTCGTTTTTTCTTTGCTTTTTTTCTTTTGTTCCAGAAATAGCACATAAGTTATGAGTTCTCAAGGAAAACCACTGCTGCCCGCATTTTGAAACGGGTCTTGCTAAAAATAAAATTACTGGCGCTATGACTCATACGTCTTGCTCTGGTGCTCTGAGCCCCTTCTGTTTGGTTTTTGCGTGTCTGCGTATGACGTTATGCCTCTTTGTTGTCGCCGATCTTGGTGCTCCCAGTGGCTTCATGACATCCAAGTTTAAGAAGTTAAAAAATCCTCAGAGTACGATTACGGAGCGTAAGCTCGTTCAGCTGGTGACGGCCGATCGGTACACTGATGACTGATTTGATGTGCGATATGTGGAAGGGCTTGGCATCTTCTCCCTGTGCGAGTATGTGTTTGCTTCAGAAACTCCAGCATCGTTCCACAGATGCATGCAGTGATGTGAACTGTGGTCTCCATGTCTCTCCTAGTGCATGGCCATGTGAGGAGATGAGTGTGATGGACTGGTTTCCTATCAAGGGGCCCCTGACTTGGGCCCTATGCTTTGTGAGACAGGCGACAGGCTCACTCTGATCTTTCATTGGCTAAGTAGTTATGGAACATGGATGGATGGAAACGATGAAACGTGGAATTTCCTTCTTTCTTATGAAGCTTCTATAAGATTGATGCATCACTCGGCTAGATGGTTTCATATCAGGTCGGGATCCTGACGACTTGTAACCCACTGCGGCCACGGTGACATTTCATTCTCCTTTTTCAGCGAGTCTGTGATTTCGGCTTCAGGGTGTCTTCCCAGGCACACGAGATTCACAAGGCGTCTCGCGGAAAAGCGTTTTCTGCTCTGGTTGTTTTGAAAAATAAAACAGGACGCCAATCAATCGAGGTGTTGCGGCACAGTCCTCCTGGGAAGCCCCCGCGGCAGTGTGCTCTCGCCAGGCACGGTGGACCCTGCCGCTCCGGAACAAGGTTTGCCTCCGTCGGGGAGGCAGGAACAGGAGGCAGACTGGCAGAGCTCAGACATCCTGAGAGCTGCTCTACTGTGGGGAATTCAGCTGCTCAGGTAATCTCACCGGTGAGAGGCATAATGGGTACCGGGACTCCAGTAGTGAGGGACATGGCGCTAGACCAATCAAGCCCCCCTGTGTAGTGCAATGTGAAACGGACTGGTTGGTTCTGTGCGGAGAACACCAGAGGAACGGGGAGCCGTGGAACATATATCTAGGAAAGACTGGGTATGGTGTGGACAACCAGAATCGATTCAAAATGGAAAACCCCTCTGGGATGAAAGCCTGGGAATATTTACAAATGTGCACAGCAGTGTATCTTGGAAACAGAGCGAACCCATAATTGGTCCTTTCTGTTCTTCCTCGGAAACATAAATCTTACGCAGAGCTTTCCTAGGCAGTGTCATTCCCAGGAAATGTATAAATGAATGAAAACAATTCAGTATTTCTCCTATCCAGCTGTTCCATACATTTGATGGCAGTAACCTCTTAAGAGAGAGGCACTGATGGAGACACTATAAGCATAAACAACAGGATCCAGAATATACAGCACTGTGCCAACCATTAATATTAAAATGTTGGTATTTAGGGTAATCAATACCTCACTGAGTTATTAACGAATTACCTTAATTAATTAAGTTTGCTACTGGTGAAATTTAATGAAAACATGGAATGACTGAGGTGCCCCTGGGGAGAGGTTTGGGAGCTGAAGCGGTGTTCTTCTAGCCACCCAGCAAGAGCAGTAGATATTCCTGTTAACTTTCATTGTTACTCTTAATTTGCATGTGCTCTAATCCAACCCGCTTATCCACAGGGGGTCCAGAGCCTATCGGGGAAGCTACGGGCACAACTCAGGACAGGGGGCCAGCCCATTGCTGAACACACACACACACCTATGGACAGTTCTGTAGCTCCAATTAGCCTCAGCATGTATTGGGACTGTGGGGGGAAACCCCACAATGACATGGAGACACATGCAATCAGGGCAGGATTCAAACCCCAGTCCCAGAGGTGTGAGACAACAGTGCTAACCACTGCACCACCATGCTGCCCTTGCACTAATGTTAGATACAAATATACATTCCTGACAAAAAATCCTGGGCTGGAGTTTTACTTTTTGGACCTGAGATTTCCACCTCAGATTTCATGGCATGAAATACTCATATTAAAACAGTTCTTCCGATATCTATTCAACTCCTACCTTCAATCATTTCAAGTTAGAAAATTTGTTTTCAGAAATACTTCTGGCTACAGTGTTTGCATTTACATCAACAGCAGATGGTGTTCAGATGTTCAGATTGTCAGCAAGCACTGGAAAAGCGACTCAGAATTTCTTCTTGTGAAATGCAGACTTTTTCAGTCCAATGGAGGAGTTCATCACTGTTTTCATATTGGCTGTTTGCATCCCTCCACACACAAATACCACAGCAGTACTGGGATTCCTACACAATGTTATTGACACATAGGAAACTGTGCACCCGGACCCTGTGTTTATTATTGCGAGCGACTTTAACCACTGCAATTTACTACCAAAGTATTACCAACATGTTAATTTCCCAACCAGAGTGAAACAAATTGGACCATGTGGACAGCAATGTAAAAATATAAAAGGAGCTTGCAAAACTGTACCCTGCCCCCATTTCGACAGTCAGACCACATCTCCCTGTTCTTGCATCCAGCATACAGATAGATCCTCAAGAAATCCCCCCCCCCCCCCCCCCCCCCCAACACCGCAGTGAGTAAAACAGTGACAATATGGACTGACCAGCAGCTTCAGCGTTGCTTTGAGTGTAATGATTGGGAGGTATTTAAAAACACTGCTTTGCAAGAGGACAGTACTGTTGTTCAGGAGGAATATGCTACACTGGTAACCAGTTACATCAGTACTAGCATTTACAGTACTATGTCCACCAAGACCATCCGGATTTACCCAAAGGAAAAGCCATGGAAAATCTGTGAGGTTCGGTCCAAGCTGCATGCTTGCTCCACTGCATTGGTCTCAGGCAACGCTGATGACTACAAGAAGGCCAGATACGACCTGCGTAGATCAATCAGAGAGGCCAAAAGACAATAAGGACAGAGGCTGGAGGCTCACTAAACGAATGCTGACCCCCAGCGTATGTGGCAGGGCCTGCATCAGATCACAGATTATCAGAAAATGTACGGTGAGGAAATGAACAGCCACACCACACTACCTGACGGACTGAATGCCCACGTCAAGGCCCTTAACACTGACGGTCATTGGACTGATTTATGGCAGCGATGAAGCAGCCTACAGGAGGGAGGTAGCGGGTTTAGTGGAGTGGTGTCAGGACAACGATCTCTCCCTAAATGCCAGCAAGACTAAGGAGATGACTGTGGATCCATGCAAGAGACAAGAACATCACACACCACTGCACACTGGGGAGACGGTGGTGCAGAGAGTGACAGTCTTTAAATACATTTACATTATGTCACATTTACATTTACAGCATTTGGCAGACACTCTTAGCAAGAGAGACTTACATAAGTGCTTTGAGACTCCGTTAGTGAATACTTTCTGATGCTGGTTCAATAAAACCCAGGCTAAGAATATGATCTGTCTAAGAATATGTTGGGAAATACAGGATCTTTTTAAAAGAGTACAATACTGTAAGTGCTAAACTAAGTATCCGTTGAGTTTACCCACTCAGCTGTAGCCGAAGTCTCAACAGCGTCTGTACTTCCTGAGAAGACTGAGGACATTTGGCATGGCAACTCGAATCCTAAAGAACTTCTATAGGGGTACTTTTGAGCGCATTCTCACCAGCAGCATCACAGTCTGGTTATGCACTGCAAAGGACCAGAAAGCTCTGGGACGAGTGGGGATGTGTACTGCCCAAGCCGTCATAGGTACAGCACTACCATTACTGGGGGACATTTACTGCAGCAGGGGCATTGGGGGGTGGGGCACCCCCAGACTGTTCACACTCCTACCATCACTGGGGGACATTTACTGCAGCAGGGGCACTGGGGGGGGGGGGGGGGCACAGCATCATAAAGGACAGCAGCCACACCCAGATTGTTCACAATCCTACCATCAGGCTGATCCTACAGGAGTGTGAAATCAAGGACCATCAGACTGCAAAACAGATTTTACTCACAGGCTATCAGGTTTGTGAACAACCTCGACCCCCACCCCCCTCCAACACCCTGACTTTGCTGATACAATCTACCTGTGACCAGCGAGTGCTGTAAGCATCCTCAAGCACACACAGACACAGACACACAAACGTTTGTATTCTTACCTTAGTGAAGATCGTCCATTCAATTCTATGGGAAAAACCCTTAACTTAAAAAACCCTTAACCCAGCCCTAACCTTAAGCATTAGTAGCCAAACAAAATACAAGACTTTTTTACTTTTTTGATTGCATTCACAGATTTTCATCAAGTGAATTCTGAAGTAGTGAGGACTGAAGAAATAACCACACAAGTCATGTTTTTTATATATTTACTATATTGGATTTACTATATTGTGAGGTCCTTTGGTTAGAAAAGGCAGCACCAACACACACACTGCACAATACTGCACACTTCGTACAACCTACTACCTCTACTTTTTCCTATTAATTTCATATTGATATTTTTATACATATTTTATAGTACTGCACTATATGTTTATGTTTACATTGCACTCTGCATTTGATACTGTGTCATTATGTTCGATCTGTGTCAACTGTGCCCAGATGGAATATGCAGAGTACAGTGTAGCTGACTGTTTTTAACGGGCATATGACAATAACCCTTAACCTTAGTCTTAATCCAATGGGTCTGCGCCATACTGATAGAAACTTTGAACTGTGCGCCTGCATTTCACTGATTGCCCAGTAGGGGGCTTAATGCAAGTATTCAATGGGCATACTGTAGGGTTTTTGCTCAAATAGCTGGTTCCAAATATACTGGATCATATTTGTTAGTTTATGTCATTACATGTGTGTGTGTGTATATATATATATATATATAATTTATTTATTTATTTATTTTGACAAATTTCCGGAAAAGACTATGGCACAATTAAAAATATATATATAAAATCAGCGTTTTTAAATCCTGGTTTAATCCTGGTTCTGCTGGCAGAAGGCTACACTGAGCGGCAGGTTGCTTCCAGGTTCAACGTTTCTAAGACAGCAGTAGCCTACACAAGAGCAATGTGAAGCAGGGCACACTGGGAATGAGCAGAAACCAGCCAGGTAGAGGGCGGAAGCGACTTTCTGATGCCTGATATGACCATCAACTTATCCTGCAGTGCCTCATGAATGGGAGGATGACATGACCTTCATAAGGAATGGAAAACATTAAGTGGTGTGCAGTGCACTGCTAGGACAGTTAGTATCAGGCTCCTAGAAGCAAGACTGAAGTCCCATAAAGCAAGTAAGAAGCACTTAGAGTGGGCCTGTGCAGGGTTGTATGCAAAATTATGGAACAGATTGCTAAATGGTTTTAGGAAAAAATATTTTTCTCCGGGGCAAGTAAGAACCCGGCTGCAGTTTGCAAATATATGTATATTTTACACATGCATAACCATAAATTGAGAAATGAGTGAAACCAAAAATTTTGCCGCGGTCTCTTATTTTTCTTCTGGGGCTGTATAAGCAATCAGAACAGCAAAATCAAATATATAAAGTTTTAACTATTACCTACCATTTGTGAAGTGTTTTTTTTTTCTTCTTCTTAAATTAAAATTTTCACATTGTTGCATTTTCATTCCATTCCATTTGAATTCCTTTACTGGCAGCACATGGTAATTAAAACTGAGCCCGGATGTCACACCAAGAGGACCTGCAGTCCAACACAGATTCTCATTCGACTATGTCTTGCATCCCGTAGGTTTACATTAACTGTCAATAACCGGTACCCGTTAGAGTAACACCGATATGCGGCCATGGAAACTGTGAGTCTGGATGCTGTGCAGTGTCCATTGATCCACTGACACTATTCAGTACCTCTTGCAAGAAATCCCCCAGTAAGCAGAACAGTGAGAACAGATGAGAGTAAGAAGCCAAGATGATAATGACTGTATATTTCCTGAAAATATATTTTCACAGTTTGGAAGGGAATGCATTAGAATAGGGGTTTGTAAATGAAATACTTAGAAAAGAACAATTTTCCCAGACAGATGCATTTTTTTTCAATGGGGCACACATATCATTCATTTAACAGGAAAAAGACATTTGTCTTAAAGACTGGGTGTGCAGAGTGATCATAACAGAATACGACACGGCGCTTCCGCATGGTATGTTCCTGTGAGGAGCAGCGGCTTACCCGCTACCTAGCCAGGCAAAGAAGGTTCCCATAGTATAAGCAGTAGTCATGCCGTCTGCCCCTTATTCGACTTGCCTGAAGCACCAGTAGCAGCCCATGAAGACACAGCACAGCGCTGTGAAGGCATCAAACACACATACATAACTTTCATGACAAGAGTGCTACCCAAACGTCCCAAACATATGCAAAAAGGTCAGTTTCCAATGATACGATAAACTCCGTCATTTCCTGACCGCTGAATCGCACGACACACAAATATGCACTTTACAACAATATGCAAGCCTGTTATGGGGCTCAGTGTGTTAGGTCTATCATCAGAAGGTCGCTGGTTTGAATCCCATGTTAGGCAGAGTAGCCACATATCTGTTGGGCCCCCAAGCAAGATCCTACCCCCCCAGGGGTGCTGGAAGGATGTCTGGCACTGTGCTTCTCTCTCTATACTATACATACATATGTCTCTTAAGAAAGAGAGCATGATGGGATATATGAAAATGCATTCCAATGTACCTGTTCTGCTACAGTACTTGTACATATAGCAAATAAAGCTTGTTTTCATTGAAATACTGCAGATGATGGTGTTGATTAGCTCATAAATAAATCAGAAGCATGCCGTTTCCTCAGTATACGTCTGTCATGAAGTCACAGATGTATAGTCACCACTCTCAGTGATGGTGTGAGATTTGCCTGTTTGGTCTCCGGACTACCCAGTACCCCTGATTACCTATTCCAGCCATGTCCTTCATGACCCGACTCTCTGCAGGTCATCTCCATTTCACATTTACACATTAGGCACATTAGTACAGCATATATCCAGTAATTTCATATTACAAGACTACAGATATAAAACCTTTTGTCAAAAAAAAAATCAGTCTTTGGCTTAGTACTCAGCTAATGTAGTTACTCCCGGTTGTATAGTGGATAAACGTGCTGTTGCTGATTTGCCATCTGATTACCAAGAAAATGTCTCGCCTGTCTCCTGACTTAAAAAAGGGAAAAATCGACCACTAGTTCTCACATTTAAGCAAGGCGGCCTGCCTTTTAGCGATAATGCCATGCGGTTCCTGAGCATCCTGTGGCCCCAGCCTATCAATCTCTCCCAGTCCCCTGCTCCCTGATAGTCAATTAAACCGGTGATGGTTTCATAGATCTCCTGACACTGAGTCTCACTGGAATTGACATGCAGGTGCCCTGCACTAACTAGCCCACCATGGCTATGTGAAATGCTAATCAGCGAGCCCACACAGAGAGCCGACACTTCCCATTTACCCTTTCCTGCATTATTCCAGATCTCCCATGCCTAGTGGTCTGTTCCACTTGGAAAGTCAGTGCCTAATGTATGGACCAGTCATGCTCTTCACACGTGGGTTTGAAAGGCATTTTGTTCTGTTAATCTTACTGTCCTGCTTCCAGTTTTGTTTAAGAGATGAATTACTACTGTGAATATGCACCGCCAGTCACCAAATTGCCCATAGGTGTGCATGTGTAAGTGTCTGGTGCGTGTGCGTGACCAATTTTGGCTTGATTTGAAATGGTGGTTACAACAGACATAAATGTTAATTTATTTGATTTGACATTTGGCTAGTCACAGAAACCAGCAAGTAGCACAATGGTTATGGGATGTGCAACAGAAAGGTTAGCGGGCTCGACTTGCTGAAAAGGGCATTGGTGTTACCCCTAGAAATCTGTTTGGCTAAGATTAAAATTGATTCAACTTTATTGTCATTGCACATGGCAAAAGTACAACAAAATGCAGTTTTGCATCTAACCAGAAGTGCAAATAGTAATATAGGGTGCTTATGAGGTAGGCTGGGATATATAACAATATATATATAAGGTTATATAGGTTATATAAACATAAAATACATACAGACTGTAAGAAAATCACTTGGAAGGGTAGGGAGGAAACCTTAGTACAATAAGTGACAGCTTCTTTGGCGGTTTCGTTTTAACTGTGACCTGTACTTACATTTACATTTGTCTGTATTTAGCTACATCCTACAGGCTCAGTTTCCTTGTCTTGTTTTTTACAAAACCCCCAAAGTCTAAATACAGCCGAGCCATCAAGCATATATTATCAATATACAGAATTCGATTTAAATGTATTCTTTAAATACTACTAATGTTGAATAAGTTCCTCCCATGAATATGCTCAGGACATGCAGTGGGAAGAGGGAGAATAGGGATAAATACATTTCCTGGCTCACCAAAATCTTTAAACTTGATAATTTATATTATTACAAATTTCCCCTTGGGATAAATTTAGTATATTGTATTACATACTACATAATAAAGTATAATATAATAAAGTAGTTTTTAATCCAAAATTATGCTGTATAGATAACAAAGACTTATTATTTATTTGTGCCCACTTGGTCATGGAAGAGAAGATGCTTTTTTTTCTCAGGCTGGATATGGCTGGTCCTCACTGGCACCAGAGGCAGGAAGGCAGCTTCTCTCCCTCGTTTCCGTCTCAGTGGTCACCAGTCGAACGCTCCAGGCGGGTTATGGCATAAGCATGAACACGTCTCCACCTGTGCGGTCACATGTGTGAGCGTGTTTGCTACCTGCGTCCTTATAGTAAGGGAAAAAAATCCTAATGACAAGCATACATTTTAAGGGGAGGTTCGGAATGAAAGCCAGATACCTTTAAACACAAATCTAAGAAATTCAGGGATTTTATAAAAAACCTTGAGCTTCTTGTTAAACAATTTAAAATAAGCTTGTGCTAGCAAAATGTTCATGTTTACCCGACCAGTGAATTTGTTTTTTTTTATTTATCTCAAAGTAATCAAGCAGATTCTGAAACTCCTCTAACACAAATTTTTAAGTCCTGTCTTTAACTCTTTTCTGGGAACCGCTATATATTCAGAGGAAAATTGTATGCAAAAGTCAAAGAATACTGGTTAATTGAAAAATTCAAATCAATATTTATGAATGCTTTAATTTTTATAATACTAAATCTATTTATAAATAATCATGATCATAAAAACCATAAATAGTATGAAAACCTGAACAGTGAAATAAAAGGCAAGCGTGAATCATGTTTATATTCTACCAAGGACCACATAAATGACAATGGACCACATGTGTAACAGCAGCCAGTGACATAAGCTTGGCGTTTCACGTTTCAAACGTGCTGTTACTTCCTTGCAAAATGGACTACATGCATTTTTCAAACAGTGAAATTTACAACAGCCTGCTCTAGTGTCAAGAACTCAACTTCTTGCAATGCAGCAGATGCTAAATTCATGCTCTGGGGTGCACCACACTGCATTTTGCCAGTGTAATTCACTGTCTTACACAGAAGGGGCATAAGCCACAAAGCAGGATATCACAGTTATCTGGGTTAACTTAGGCTCAATCATGTCAAGTCAAGTCATGATCATCCAATAAGAGTTAAAGTAAGTAGCGTTCCTGTTGAACAATCATGACTTCTATCTTAAGTTAACCCTGCTAGTTAAAAAACCCTGCTTCATGGAACACCCCCCTGCTCGCTACTTCCAGCAGACGAGAAACCTTTAACTGCTGTGTTGTCTGATTTGCTCTGTGCTGTCTTGAACATAAAAAAGGACAACAATTAACCCATTCAGTCGAAAACCCAAAATTACTGGTTCTCATTCAGGAACAAGCCATGCAATGCCAATGATCTCTTCATTAGAAGCAGTACAATAGGGGTGAATGCTTGGGCTGAGATCATTTGTGGTCTCGGTAATTGTGAGGAAATGAGAAGCTCCCTTAGGAGACTTTTTCTGTAGCTGCAGCCACAGGCGGCTCTAGAACCACTTTGGGGTGTATACTTGTCTGTGCCCCGGAGAAAAATATTTTTTCCTAAAACCATTTAGCAATCTGTCCCATAATTTTGCATACAACCCTGCACAGGCCCACTCTGCAAAGTTAATCATGGGAGGGGTGAGGTGTGGGGGGGGGGTGTTTGCGAAAATATGCATAAGCATGGCACCTCAGAATATTCTGAAAACATGCATGTCACCTCAGATTTCAGGGGACTGAACTCCCTATGGGTTAGATGCTAGTATCATCAGAACCACAATTCTTTTTTTTCTCATATAAACTTTTTCTGTATTGAAAGAAATTTTGGGAATAATTGGTCGCATTTTAATCATTGCTGTGGATTTTGATTTAACTTAATGACTTTACCAAACTTTGCATCAAGCTAAACATATATCTATTAGCTATTTATTCAAAGCAAAATGTAACACCAGCAGCGTCTCACATAATTACAGAATCGAGTTATTGTAAAAGCTCATCTGTTTCATCTAATCACCACAAACAAGCAACAGAGATGGCAGCCAAACGGGCCCAATGATTTCAAACCGCTGACCCAAACATTATGGATTATCACCAAGATAATAGCATTCCCCCTCTAGTTAGCTGCTCCTCGAAATTTATGCCAATCTTTGATACAGAAAAAAATATATACATATTAATAAAAGCTTTGAAATACACAAAAAAATCATCCTTATCACAAGAATGTATTAACTGAGAAAATATAATTCTACTGTATTAACTGAGAAAATAATTATATTTTCGCTTAAATAGAAATTCCATGGGTGCCTGCTGTTTGTCTCTCAATGCTGTGAACTTTCGTCATAGCCTCCTCCCCCGCCATGGTTTGCTTTCGCCGTATGCGGCACACACGTGTGTGTGTGTGCGCGTGTGTGTATGTGAATGCATTGCAGAGCATCACCGTCCCTCCTGTGTCACCTGGCCCCGTCTTCCATGTGGAGTAAGCGACAGCAGGCTTTGTCTCCCGCGTACCTGGAGTACCAGACACATGCGGCCTGCAGTAATCAAAGCGAACAGGGGGAAGTGGTTTCCTGGAGGGGAGGATGTAAGTCCCGAAAAGAGCTGAGAGAAGCATGTGTGTGCTGAGACTCTCTGACTTACAGCCGTGTCCTTGGAAAAGTATGATTGCCCTTCCTCTCATTATTTTGAAGGCATCCATTATCTAATGACTTATCCCAAAGCCTGTCCCAAGCAGCACAGGGCTCCAGGCAGGTATACAGTCATCCTGGACAGGGTGCCAGCCAATCACAGAGCACGTACACACACTATGGCCAATTCAGAGGTACTAATTCACCTAGCTGCATGTCTTCAGACTACAGGAGGATATGAGAGCAGCTCAATCTAACCCCTGCAATATAATGGAGACCATGTGAACTGAACACACACAGCAGTGGGATATGAACCCCAACCATGGAGGTGCTACCTACTGAACCCATATACCACCTTTATTAGGAAAGATTATCCAACTTATCCATCTAGATATCCATTTTCTATATCCTTATTATTATTATTATTATTAATGATAATATGATATATGATAATTATTATTGTTCTTGCTATCCATCTAGCAATCCATTTATATACTGTTAAAAAAAATAATAATAATACTTATTATTATTATACTCTTAGTGATTCATAATTGGTCTTTAATTAATTTCTTTGTTTTTATTTAAGACTTTTTATTTATGCAGGTTTTTAGCTGAACTCTCAAATACAACCAACAGCCCATCACATCCTTGATGATACATGTCTTGCACAAAACAACAAAGTTTATTATAAGAGAATGCTAGAAGGAGCCTGTCAGATGGTGAACACATCACATTCCATGTTCCAGGGATTGGCCATGAATAAGTACCCTGGCTAGTGTCTGGCCTCAAAATTGAAAGAAAAGACAGTATTTCTTATGGCCTGTGACATTCTTTTGTACATTCTGTGAGCACTTACAGTGCGTAATTTTTCTTAGGAAATGTCTAACCCCACCAATGCTAACAAAGCTGCTCTATATATTGGCAATATTAAACATTTGTTTCAGACTCACGAAATTGCAGCAAATATACGTATATCTGGAAACAGTATTTGCTATGAATCATTGACGTATTCATCAAAAACAATCTTTTTGGAGAAAACAAATACGCCAATGAGACTCGATTGCAAAAGTTTCAAAAGAGATATATGAACTGAGCTGTACAGTATAACAAACATGAAATAATGATGTGAGTCATTTATCGGAAAATGTTGCAACAAACGCATCAGCAAAAAAAAAGCAAAAATTTCCCTGAACCCTATCAACAAAAATGCCCCATGCTAAGAATTTCTCATAAATAATTTCTTTTCTTTGTACGTGGGTTTAGGCCCTACTTACAATGCATAAAGAAAAAGCAGGGTATCTTAACATCACATCAAAAAAAAACGGCATTTACCGTGCGCTGGCAGAGGTGCGCCGCTCAAGCTCGTTTGGGTCACGTGGGAAGCGGCGCGGACCAATCAGGGGCCAGCACGCTCCTCCGCAGCGCCTGCCTCCTCCTCTGCCTGCTCCGCGAGGCGTTAAACCGAGAGCCGCACGGAGCGCAAGTCGATGGCATCTTCTGCTCAAGCCCTCGTCACTTTCAGAAACTCTTAACTCCTGGACGTCTTTGTATAGTTTTAATTATTTTTTACAAAAAAAGATTGTTTTAGGAGGCGTGTTGATTGCACGGCAGAGATTCGCTTCTTTGCTCTTATTTAGAGTAGTTGACTTAATAGTGTGGCTTTAGGTTTTGCACGGTCAGTCCGCATCCCCATGCGGGAACAGATTAGTTTGGCTTCTAAGTAAAAAAAAAATCGGTCGCGGGACAGGCACGGGAGAGGAATGGGCTACGCGTAACAGTTTGAGCAACTTAAAAACTTCGAGACTGAGGAGTCATCAGCTTTTCCATCCAGGGATGTGTGCTTGATGCGTGCAGCGGGGATGCCTCCCCCCGGCTTATTAAACATTAGCTAGCGGCGATCACTCTCGGCAAGGCATCTTCGGATAAGCTGCTGTATTGCTGGACCTTTACTATTTATTAGTTACGGGAACGCGGAGAAAGTTAACATTGCAGACAGCGGTTTTTAGAAAGTGGAGTAGACAGAGAGAGAGATTTACATCGGTCTTCATACGGAGTTTATGTGTGACAAGTAAAATGCACGCAAAATAAAGAGAATTTGAAAATAAAGTTATTTTTGCTGTTCCATTTGAAATGTAATGTATGCTCTGCTAGAGCTTTATTTCCGCAAATTTGACAGCAGAAGCGTGTCTGGGGCTGCATGCACTTAACAGGCTACATTTTAAAACCCTATATTTTTCTATAATGTGTTTTCAATTTACTCAAGGATTGCAGCTTGGTATTACTTCTTTTAAAGGGAAAACATTTTATTAGAGTTTTAATCTCAATTTAAAAGAAGCGCTTTTGCAAAGCGGAACGTTTTTAAATAGCGAGGCTGGAGGAAAATTAAAAAGACCTAAAAAAGAAAGTGCTGGTTTCTTCTCCACAAAGAATCATTTGAACTTCCCACCGCAGAGCGAGAAGGACATAAATAGTTTTGACATGTGGATGTAATTTCAGAAAAAAAAGACAGATGCAGGGAAATAAAAACGAGTGAGCTCAGTTTGAATGGGTTACAGATTTGAGAGCAGAGGAGGGAAGCCAAAAGATTATTTTGGTAATTTTATAAGCCACTATCAGCTACGTTATGGGGGAGCAGGCGGACTGAAAATGCCTTACCCTTCGGCACCGCTTTGAGCGGACGGGGAAGAAAGTCAGAGAAAAGCGCCTTTAGGTGGCCATCAAATTTTATGAAGTTACTTTCTTAGAGCGGATCTGCTTTAGTTATGGGATCCACTCCGCCGATCCACGGCGTGGGCTTTCTGCTTTCTGCTGCGATAGTGAGCTGCATCCTCGGTCTGGTAAGTTTATATCCATCCATCTATCCATCCATCCATCTATCTATCTATCTATCTATCTATCTATCTATCTATCTATCTATCTATCTATCTATCTATCATATATCTATCTGTCTATCTATCTATCCATCTATTAGCTGTTTCTGTCTGTCTGTCTAAATATCTTATTATTTGTTTGTTTATTTTTTTTAATAAATCGGACGTGCGGTATGTTTCCTCTACATGCATGAAGCAGTACGTGGGAGTTCGCTGTTCCTCAATTTAACTTCTATATTCGCTTTCCTTCCCTATCATAAGCGGCGTTACATGCGACAGTCCCGACTTCATCCTTCTAAATGTATACCTCTCATTTCCCGCTTGGGATGTGTAGCCGGGTGATGCTTCTTGTTAATGTTATTTTTTTTCTGGTTTAAATACATAAGCGTTCAAATACTGCGCCTCGCGTATCTGTTGCACTCAGTTTTTAAAGGACTTAATTCTGCTTAATTTAAAGTATTGTTTCAGTTTTGCACAACTGTATTATCTGCACGCCCCTTCCCTGTAGAAAGCTTGGTTGTGTTGGTATCGGGGCAGGCACATTGCGGTTTGGTTTATCTGGTATCGATTACGTACATTAACAGCTGTACTACTGGTGAGCTGTTTAATAACCTCTGGGGAAAACGATGGTCCACTACTTTACACTTAGACTAACCACAGAAACACTTTAAATTATTCTTTTGGACTTAATAATTGCCACAAATAAATACAACGTTGCAACTTTTAGTTTAATCACATATCTAGAAATATTTTTCTAATATTGATAGACCTAAATTTCAAGTAGCTTAAAACGTATTTATATTATTCACGTTATTATTTTCTTTTTCGTTTGTACTGTTTCTGTTTTAAGGCAGAGCCAGTGTTTTTGCACATCATCTGTTTCAGTTTTTTTTACTGAAATGCGATCAATGCGTGTAAAGTGGCGGGGACTTTTAAAAAGGCAGAGCAGCAGCAGCGTACAGATAACACAGGTATCAGGTTGGATGCGGGGTGTTTGGCCACTTTCCGCTGCAAAAAGCTTCTGTTTATTCACGGCGTGCGCTGTGGAAAGTGCGCACGCTTTGAGCGAGTTCATTTATAGCCAAGGCGGCAGACACACTAGTGCAACTTCTGACTGGTGACTAACTTAGGAGTGCTTAACTAGAGGGCTCTGGTTAAGTGTGCCTGTTTGTACAGTAGTTGTTGCATGGTTGTGCACAGTCGCCGCACTCGGGCGCACTGGGCCACTTAACGCGGGGATCGCAAACTGCGCCTCCCCGGGCTTCACCGCAGCATCCCCGCCGTCACTGTGAGCCTGTGTACCGGCTCTGTACACAGTAGTTACCCGGCAGGGAGTGTGCCGAGCGCCTGCCTGTGTGTTTTGGCAGGGGCGGTGCGCTTACATTGGGCAAACGGCCCGGCTGGTGATGTGTGTGTTTTTTCTCCCTCTCTGCCAGTGATGTGGTCTGTCCCTGCACCAGAGCTGGCGATTTAGAGGCACGGGAAATGGCATGAGCGGGCTGCTGGGTGCTGGCGGCTGCTATCCGCTGCGGATGCGAGCTGTGCTCCGCTCATGTCGCCCGCTGCTCCTGATAATGTCCGGTTATTTTCTTTTTAATGGATTTGCTGCTCGCAGTTCGTTGTGAACTTCCCAAATATATGTAATCCATGCATTTATCTGACGTCCTGATTATGGGCATTCCACGCCTTGCATCCTGTGCTTGCTGGGGTAGGCTCAGCATCACCCAGTATAGGATAAATAGCTATAAATCGATGGATGTTTAAATGCATGATGCAAAAATACCTTATTGTATCAGATCACATCAATGCTGATGATTTGGCTGGGTCTGGTAGGTTAATGTGTTATCTTTTAGCTGATTTATTTTGTGATTGATTTGTTGGTTGATTGATGATTGCACGTTGCAGTGAACAAAGCAATGTTTTTTGGTCTTCCCAAGGAAACTTTTATGATCCGTACACTATGTATCTAACTCTTTAATTAGAGTTTGATACCCTCAGCTCGTAGACTTTGACACATCACCTTACTCTGAGTCATTTGTAATGCTTTTTTCCCAGATCCAGACTTGGCAGGCAGCCCAGAATCCTGATCCCTACCCAGCAGAGCTGTGTTCAGGGTTAATTCTTTGAAATTACTGACAGGGGGTACAATTTCCTTCGGAAAATACTGATAAGGGTATAATTAATGCTGCAGAGGGAATGAGATGTACCATATGAGCATATATACAGCATGGCTCTGCTATTGTGGCTGCGGGCCTGTGGATTCCTCTCCGTTAAGTAGCACCTTTAGCACGGCCGGTATAGACCTTAGCCTGAAATAATGCCGCAAGGCCTGGTTGGGTTTCGCTCGCAGGAGGTGTATCATGCACGTGGTCGCCCAGGCTAAGAGTCCCCGCTGCAGTCAGGATTGGTTTGTGTGGCCTGCTCTCCAGATGGATGGCTCCTGGCCCCAGTGCCGGTCGAAACCCATGTGGTGCTCTTGGTGGTGCCCCTTGTGGTGCCCTAGGTGAGCCCGTGTGGTGCCCTAGGTGATCGTATGTGGTGCCCTAAGCGATCCTATGTGGTGCCCTTGGCAAGCCCATGTGGTGCCTTAGGTGGTGCCCTAGGCGATCCTATGTGGTGCCCTAGGCAAGCCCATGTGGTGCCTTAGGTGGTGCCCTAGGCAATCCTATGTGGTGCCCTAGGCAAGCCCATGTGGTGCCTTAGGTGGTGCCCTAGGTGAGCCCATGTAGTACCTCATATGGTGCCTTAGGTGATCCCATGTGGTGCCCTAGGCAAGCCCATGTGGTGCCCTAGGTGATCCCATGTGTTGCCTCATGTGGTGCCCTACGCGATCCTATGTGGTGCCCTAGGCAGGCCCATGTGGTGCCCTAGGCAAGTTTCACCTCCGCACCACCAGAAAATGTTAAGGGTGTTTGCAAGGGTGGTTTGATATCGGGGGCATTTAAAAGTCCATTTCTTTGCGTGGATGAATGCAAGTGAAATATTGGGGGATTCCTGTCCCCCCCCACCCCCCATTGCTCCAGGTTCCTGCACCCCTGGGTGTGCTCCAGGGGGCTTGCTGCGAGGTGCTGGTTGTGGTGCTAGCGGTTTGCTTAGTTGGCGCCCCATCAGACGACGGTGCCCTGCCCATCATGCCCTTGCCAGATCCCCCCCCATCTCCAGCGATTCACATGCCTGTGACAGGGGGCCTCACCCAGGAGAGAGCTGGCAGCTCTGGTTGAGGCTGAGGGAGATCCCAGCAAGCTGCTCTCACTCTCCTGTCCCCCTCGTGAGTACATGCCAGTCCCCCTGGCCATTCATTCCCGGAGCGTTTGAAATCCACAGGGCGTGTTTTCATCCACTTGGAATTTCCGTGAACCTTAAGAGCCGAGAATCATGACAATGGACGTGCCACATCCTGAAAGCCAGGAAGAAGATGGAACATTGTGGGGAAATGACGTCCAAATGGACATCGATTAAAATTAAAATAAATTGGTGACATGATCCATCTGCTCCATCTTTGTCTCACCACAGAAATGCATTAAGCTTAATGAGAGCGGAATGATGGTGACACGCCCTGCATTCTTGGAAGGCCAATACTGAGGGGAAGGTTATCTCTGTAGGACCTTTGATACATCTGACCTCCTCTTTAACCTTTACAGAGAATCCTGTAACTCCTCATACTTAAGGTTTGGCCTCTCTTGTGGACCCTCATCACAGTGTAGTAGGTAATTTAGTCTAGTGAAGCTGTATTCTCCAGATAAGGAGGCCTTTGACTTATTCCTGCTGTAGAAACCTGAAAACTCACCCTGGAGTGTCCAGCAGTGAAAAATACACAGCTACAGAATACAGATGCTTAATGTATACAGTCATCAATATTGATCTGGTCTGCTCACGTGACGATTAATCCTTAGTGTTTCCATCGCAGAGCCATCCTGCCCTAGGACTTTTATTTGCATTTAATTAATTTCATTAGTTAATTTCATTAATTCTCATGCAGTTTTAAAATGTGGATGCGATGACCCGTGGAATTGTGTTTCACTTGCAAAGCGAGCAGTCGTCAAGGCCACTGAATAATCTGGCATTGATGTTTATTTATCAAACAGATGCAATACATGCATGATTTTTAGAATGTGTGCAGAGACGTCTATCTTTTCAGTCATGTTATATAGGAGAATGGCTCTTATAATAAGTTACAACCGTACTGTATTGTACTAACTATGTATAGTCTTATGGAACAGTTCACATCAGTCATTTTGATTGCCATCTATCAGATTGTTTCTGTAAAAACATACTGACCACATTCATAGTCCTCTCTTCCCGGAAGGAAATCATTGTGCATCATGTTAATTTTCTGGTCTTTGATGGTGTTACATTTTCTCAAACCCTGCAGTGGTTGAGCTCTGCCATGGGGTTTACTTTTTTTTTAGAATAACTTAACCGTTTAGCTTAAAAGGTTTAATGAGAACAAAAACAAAATATCAGTGTAAAAAACATTAACCTACAATATTGTCAGTTAAGAAATGCATGTTCATCCGTCTTCCAGCTAATTATCCAGAATACATGTTGTAGTTGAGCAAGATAAAGGAGAAATCTAGAGGATAATTCAGAATGTCAGCACAGTACTGTCATTATGGTTAGATTCATGATTATTCTAATAATCATAAAACTCCTTCACTGGCAGTTACCAGACAATTTTAGAGTTGAACAATAACTGTAATGAAACTATTGAAAACATGGAACTAGAATAATACACTTTGGTTTATGGCCAATGCTTTTATCTCTGGTAAGACATTTTTACATTAGCAGTACATTAGTGTAAGGAGCAGAGAATTACACCAGAGTCCCTTTATGGGACTCAACCCTCCAACAAGGCTGCATGCTTACCCACTCCACTGCACCACAAAAGACGTTTCAAAATATCGCTCAAGTAGCCTGAGCTGGTGTGGAAAGTGAGGTGAGAATTTTACATGTGGTTTTGATGCGCTAGAAGTTAAAAGACTTGAAGTTTACTTTGACATCTACAGATGGAAGGAAGTGATATCAACAGTTAGGGACTGTCAGCATATATTTGAAAAATTCCCCAATGAGGCCTCTGAGATGATTCTGCCCTGGTCAAGATATGAGTGAGGGAGTACCGGTCTATGAAACTGCGAGAGATGCTTCCCAGTAACGGTACTGGATGATATTTCTCAGGCTGGTGTCACCAAACACCTACACCTATTGCAGAGCTTTATTGGGAGATGGCTGCCATTTGATACATGCTTCCCTATTCCCCGGAGAGGCTGCAGCGTGAGGTCACCTCAGGCTGCTCCCCACGCCTTTGCTGGTAGCGCAGGTGCTTCGAGGGCGTTGGTTCTGCTCACAGGCCCATGTTAATGTTTGGCCACCAGGGCCGGGGGTTTCCCCTTTGCTTTCGGGCCTGCCGACCTGTGCTTTGGTCCTCCTCACACCCGAATGCAAGGCAGACAGCAAGAGGTCCTGCTGGAAGGCCTGCCCCCCCCCCCCCCCCCCCCCAAACTTCAAAGTGCCGCAAACTCCTGCCTTATTTTATCCTACTTAACGAGTCCCTTTGCTGCTTCCTAAGTGGCTAAGGCAAGACCATGGACTGATCCTCAGAAATGATCCTCCCTTTGGAAAGTAAGCAGAGTTACTGTGTCAGGGTCTTTGTTTTCAAAGGCTCGGGTATCGATCGCGGTATAATCAGCGTGCTCAGCGGAATACCCGGGATGTTTTCTTGTGGCCTGTGATAATTTGGCAGAATTAAGGATATCATGCAAAGCGGCGTACGCGCTTCTGGATGTGAATGGGGACGATTACTTGCATGGGCGGTCAGATAGCTGTGGGCCAGCCTAGGGGGTTGTACTGTACTCCGCCGGTGTCGATGCCTTCTTCAGGAGGGGAATCCTGTTGTGTTTTATGGATTAGATGGGAGAAATAAAAGCCCCCGATTTCCTCGCTGCTCCGACAGCCCTGGTTACGGTCCCTGCTCAAAACGATGCCCTCAGCACTTCTCGCCTAAAACCATCCCGTTAAGGGAGTACCCAGGGGATTCCGAATGGGCCCGGGATGAAACTTTTAGGAGTGACGGTGACAAAACAGATCCTACTGAGAAAATGAGATAATAAAGTAATATAAAGAGGGAGAGACACAATTTGTTTCCCCAGTGCAGAGTGTCTCGTAGAGTTCATTCTTTATTTAGATTTCTCTGGAGTAGGATGTTTTCAAAGGACTCTCCCCCACTTGCTATAAATGTCAACTTGTCATTTTTTTGTGTGCCAACATGTACTATTAGGAAGACCTTAGAAGATCAAAGGCTGCCGGCTTGACAGCTCTGCCTTGCTCCAGGCTTCTACCTGCTCGGGCTGTCAGAGCAATTTCTGTTCTGTTTTCCCAGCGTAAATCCAGTCTAAGAGGACAGACACATACCAAAAAAACACTAGTCTAGGACAACTTAATGATTCAATAAAAGACAATGAGATCAGTCCTGGAAATAGACTCCCTGTCGAGTACTGAGGTTTGGCGAAGATGCAACAGGCCGGTGCCACACGGTGGCTTTGATTTCACTCAGCGAAAAACCACATGACTCTGATTTGTTTTTGTCTCGTAACATTAATTCCACAATGTCATAGAAAAAAAGACGTCCTTAAAAATAAAAAAAAGTGTTTCACTCAGCGGATAGCACTGTAGCTTTATACCTTGGTTGCCACAATCACATGGGTTCCTCCCCTCAGCCTAAAATCGTGCAGTGTTCTAGTGTGCATGTGCCCTGTGGTAATCTGGCAACCCACCCAGACATCCCCTGACTCTCTGGGATAGGCCCAAGAGTCAGTGTGACTTCATACTGGATAAGTGGCCATGGGCCGCTCCACTGAAGATGGTGTAACATCTGCCTAAAACTTTTGCACAGTCCTGTACACCAGAAAGAAATGCTGAGAATGTTAGCTAAGTTTCTAATCGGTAAAAACAAGACAGTCTGTCTCTTGCTAGAATGCCGCTATCTGGCGTCATGCGGCCTGCTGTCGATTTTCCTGTCTTTAATCTGCACTAGGAGAGAGAGAGATAACACTTTGTAAGATAGCAGTGGACAGCAGAGTGCCACTGGCTGGATTAGGCAGTGAGTCTGCTCAAGATCTGCAGTGCGGAGGACAGTTTTCAGAAGATGCTGGTGTGTTTTATTGCCTTTCCAGCCTGTAAGAGGAACATTTTGAGTCACCCCTGGTGTCACGGGAGCTTGGGAACAAACATGCTTCTCTAGTATCCTTCCAAATACGAGAAGCCTGAGATTTCCGATGGTAGTAAATCAGAATGTATTGCATTTGGTTGTTTTATTTAAAATTGGAAATGGGAGTTATTATGTGAGTGGCTTGTTGTTTCAGTTTGCTAGTCCCTGTGACCCTGTGATCCTGGGCTGGTCTGTGCCGTGTGGGCTGCAGCGAGGTGCCGATTACCTCGCTCGGAGTCTGACTTCGGGTCCATTACCCGACTACTGACGGAGATGCCGGGCCGCAGAGACAGCCTGTGCTGCGGATGGATGGACGGAGTCTCTCGTGGCTGCAGGACCGGATGGCTGCCTGTCTGTGCTGGATTATCTCCACTTCCCCATTTCCCTCCCCTGTTGCGAGTCGCGACTTTATGTTGTAAGGTGTATTGCTTATGTGCTTAAATTGCTGAGGTGTTTTTTTCTGTTCTCACAATGCACTCCCTATTGGAGTACAGTCTGGGGGCTGTTTTATTTTTACTCTCCTCATCTCTCCTCATGTAATTCGGGTTCTATGTTCTTCTAAACACCCTGTCTTCCTGACCTGTCTACCCCCCTATGATGTGATGTCTCTTTACATGTATGGTCGGGCTGATGGCCACAATTTCACTGGTACTTTCGGGTGCTATGTGACAAGGTTTGTTGCAACAGCAATAAAGGTAAAGGTCTATGGTCTATGGTCTATGGTAAAAACTCCCATAATCGCCCTTTCCTCCGCTGGTGCCTGTCAATGAAAAAGGAAGGTTGACTGGATTCGATTATTTCTTTTCCCCACCGTCGCCACGGGTCACTGGACAGAAATGCATGTAGCGGTGGGGGCCAATGAGACGGTTCATATTGCTGTCTGTGGAAAGTGCCCCCACTGGAGTTGACATTGCTGGCAGTCGCAGATGCCCGTAGGAAAGCCAGAGAGCATGTGACCAGAGTCCTGCTGAATAACTTTACCCCAGTAGGAGGGAAAATGCCTTTAGGTAACCCCCACTGACCGCCTGGCAGGGGGTGTGGGCAGGATTCTGGCCTTGCCCCCAGAACCACAAATGGTGGGTAGTGGTCTGTGCCAGTGTTTCCCAATCGGTCCTCCTCGGGGATCCACAGACAGTCCCTGTTTTTGCTACGGGAGCTGGGAGGGAGCAAAAACGTGGACCGTCTATGGGACTCTGTGGATCGGCTTGGGAAACACTGCGTCTAAGTAGAACCTCTCCTTATAATTTTCAAGGGGGGGAGCTATCTTAAAGGGCCAGCAGCACTACTCCTGCTCACTTTTTCACAGTGCAATGGCTCCTGTTTTTCCTCTTCCAATTTTTGAGGGCAGAATCTGACTCGCCGACTCTGCACAATTCCTTTAGAAGCAACAGAATATTATCACCTCAATACCCATTGGGTAGCCAGGTTAAATAACACATGGTATGTGTGGAAATAGAACTTTTGCCGCCATGAGAAGCCTGTACAAGCTTTTGTCCTGCTGCCGGTTTTTGGTGAATTGCACGCGCTTTCCATTCTGATTTGTGATAATCCTGTCATTTAAGCTCATAATCGCATCTCTTCATGCATCTGAATAATTTTTCCCCTCAGAAGCAAAAAAATAAATAAATCATCTTCACATTAGACACGCTCTTCAGTTTTCTGCAGTTTTGACAGCTGAAATGTAATTGCGTAATCAATGAAAGAAAAGTAAGCACAAAAATGAAAAGAAAAAGATGGCACAGATGTCTCCAGTTTCCTCTGGAGTTTTGCATTTCGGGTCACAAACATATATTTAGTCAGGGGCTGTTTTTTTATCCTGAAAACTCATGATATAGCCGCTTCGGTGTTTGTGGCCTTCGTTATCTGGCACGGCTGTTTTTTTTGTTTAAGCGGCTTACTGCGCGTGAATCAGTTTTCGGCGTGGAGAGCTGTGGCGCGGCGACATACTCCACCCTTTCCCGCAACAGAAGGGCTGATTTTTAGAAACTTTTACTGCTGACGGGCTGGCGGTGTAGGACGGGCCAGACGTCCGACCCTCCGCCCCTAACATAAAGGTCTGCTTGTCTCCATTTTCCCTGGGTTAGCACAAGGCTGCTTTTTGCAAAACAAACTTTTAAATTTGGGGGGGGGGGGGGGGGGGGCTGGCAAATATAGCCAACAGCCAGCAGCATCTCATTATATACCCCGCATTTGTCAGGTTCCCGAAGAATGCGCTGGATAGTATATCAAATGCGTGTTTCATACAGACTACTGATCTTCCTTAGTAATCAGGCCGACGCTGTCAGTGCTATAAATTTTACGGCGGCTCAGGCATAGTGTGCCTTTCAGAGAGTTCACGATTCAAGGCCTCACAACTTACACACTAATGGTGCAGTCTTCAGTTTCATTGACATGGTAAGGTTACACCACGTCGGTGTCTGACTCAGGAAAGAGTCGTTCCCCTGACTCCCGGTGACCTTTCCTGTTTTTCTTTCTTCCCCCACCCGAACCCCCTTCCCCGTCAAGAATGTGTAAGAGTTACTCAAAGACACTTTTACACCAGGACCGAGCTGCTGACCACCCTAGTGTAGATGGTTCTGATGTTCTGATGGACCCTTCACTTGACAGTGCTGTGGGAAGAAGAAAAAAAAAACAGTTTCCGTTCACTTTTATCGCTTGTAGAACTTTCCCGTCTCCGATGCTGAGGCATTTTTCTGTGGAAGGGATATTTTCAGTCCCTTAGTGAACTTCATACAGTCACAGGTCCCTTGACTAAAACCTGAGCCACCGTGATAACACAAAGTTCTGTTTTAAATGACACAAATACTTTGTCACTTGTGATGACTAAGGGAAGTTCATGAGTCCCTGCATTGTGAACAGACCCCCTACGTTGCACTTAAGGGTGTTACCTTTGGCTGCCACAGGTGGCAATGTAAACAGTAAACCGTTTACTCTTTGTATCCTAGATTCCTTGTGAAAATGGGAATTTTGTTTCAGAGACATCCCTCTGCTTTCGTCAGGGGGCCTGGGGTGTATCCCACCCAGCATAGGTCATAAGGCCGGGACGCCCTCTGCCGGGCCATCGCAGGGCACATGCCATGAGGAATTCGGGATACGGTATACTTTATTGTGCCCTGGGGGAATTCATGTTACATACATCAACAACTTACTCAAAGTGCACAGATACTAACATGTTGTGTATAACGAGATGATGTGCAAACACGCTACGCATTTAGAGAAGCCAGTTAGCCCGTGTGTTTGCTGGGCAGGGTAGGAAACCGGCGTACCCAGAGGAAATCCACACAGCACGGGGAGAATGTGCAGACTCCCCAACCCTGGAGGTATGAGGTTAACACAGAGCCCAATGCCGCCCCTGCTTTCTTAATGGAGTCTGTGTTATTAAGGAATAATTAAGCATCCGTTGTTTGTTGCATGGTCTCAGCTGTCAGTGATAAAATAATAAATGAGGTGGATAATGAGCTAGTCAATCAGCTGGGATAGTGTTCTGTTCTTAGGGACATTTAAATGAATTTCCCTTTGTTACTTTCCTTTCTCCTAGTTGGTGTTTGATCCGGCATGGTTGATCTCACTTGACTAGGCCACCAGTCTTGAAATGAATTCTCTGAAATCACCTGCCATCTTGAAATTCTTAGGTAAGGGATGTGGAGAGCTGAGGGAGTTCTGAGGTTGACACTGCCCGTGTACACCCGGGGTCCCCATGTTGTTTCATGCTCAGAGGAGGAGGTGATGAGGTAGTGGCTAGTGCAAGGGTTATTCCAGTTCACCGTGACCTTGGGGTGTCCACGACAGCTGCTCTCCTTATTATTACGTCTTTATTTTTCAGTCACATTTACGTCACTCTCAACTCGCATCCTCAACCTCAGCATGAGTCGCAAATAAAGGGTCTTCTTTATGATACTTCGTTAATGCAGACATTGTTGTTGCTAAGTTCATTAGCATATCAGAAATCAGGTCACCTTCATACTAAACTCCCATCCCTAGCATACCAGTCGAGCACTTCAAAGTTATATCCTTGAAACATTTCTGAACTGTATAAAAAAAACCTGGATCAGGTTCATTTTGACACAAAAATTACTAGTGTCATACTGTAGAAAGTAATGTATTAAACAGAAGACAGCAACAGTGCATGAAACCCCATGGATACGAAGGCAATTGCAGCATTTAATTTTCATTTTGCATTGTGCCTGACCTAAAAAAATACAGTGCTTGAGTATAAATGAGGGGCTTTCTGTTTCTCTTGGAATCGGAAAGCTACTTTGGTCATCGACATGGAAGCCGCAGAGATCGTGCAGTCATATATTTAGGCTACACACACCAACATAAAAATATGCTTTTTTAAGAATAATAGACTCTGTAATGGAACAAAGTCATGGGAAATGAACTAGAGGAACTTAATGTTGGTGTGTCTACAAGACATTTAAGCAGTCTCATTGTTTTCATTACAATATTCATGTGTTGCAGTTCAAATAAGAGCAGCTTATTAGATATGTTAACATACAAACAAGAAACAGTTCATATTCACCATAACGTGAATCTAATTACGATGTCTTTATTTTTCTGTCACATTTAGATTACTCTCAACTCACATCCTCAACCTCAGCATGAGTTTCAGCATGAGTGGCACGTGTAATGAATGGCATAAACTAACCTTGGGTGCGTTTCCCAAAAGCATAGTTGCTACGTTAGCAATTTACACAGTTGGACCCATGCACCTGAATGAATCTAACTATGTAAGCTGCTAACAGGAGCATTTGGGAAACACACCCATTGTTGGCTCTGCAGCTGGAAGGACATGTATGGTGCTGTCGTGGTTAGTCTATTATTTCTGTCTGATATACGGCAGTCTCTGTAAGAATTTGACCTTACATCAAATTGTCTTTTATATTTTTTCGGTTTCTGTTGGCTGGAACACAGTGCATTTCAAAAACATTTGAGGATTTTTGCCTCATAAAATGGGAAATTGGTGAAACAGCTGTGAAAAGTACATCTGAATCGTTAAGGTAGGCTAAACAATTAAATTAGTCAAAACCACTTGGGGGGGGGGGGATATGATACATTCCTGTTGGAATGCAGTCGAAATAATACAATTTGATTTCCGCAAAAACAAGCCAGTGTCAAAGGGTAATTGGGGGACAATCAGCCAAGTGTAAGAGAACATTCTGTTGTTTGGCAGAAAACTTGATTGTCGCAAGGAGCGGCTGGGAATCTGATTGCAGAATTCAGAGAATCTGCACTATAACCAAAAAGCAGGATGTTTACCTGGTGTTTACTTCCAGGCAGATGCCTTAAAGATAGCCCTGTAGGAGACCTGATTTGATGACCCATCATTTTCATGAGTCTGATATTAATAGGGTGGGATGCAGAACATGCTCCATAAAATCGCCCCTACCCCATGTGTAAAGTCACTGTGCTCCGATGACCCATCTTCTTCATTATATCTAACTGTATCTAATGCCTGTATAGTATACTTTTGGAATAGGCTTCCCAAGCTACACAGTCAGGGGCCAGAGGTCCAGTTACACGTTTCCCAAAAGCTCCCGATATCAGCTTACATACAGTAGTTAGAATCATTCAGTTGCATGATTCTAGCTATGGAAGTTGCTAACATAGTTAACAGCTATGCTTTTCTGAAACATACCCCTAAGCGATTCTGAGCGTGATGTGATTATTGGTGTCATACATAGTGGTTACAGGATCTTAGGAACAGTCATACTCCTGGGATTCTCATGCACTGCAGTGTCTAGAGCTCACTAGTTAGGTGTACCTAAGTAAGTGGGTACAGCCCTGTACAAGCTAGGTGGGTATTACCTGCTACTAGCTAGTTGTACCAAATAAAATGGGTCCTACCTTGCACAAGTAAGGTGTACCTAATTAGGTGGGTCCTATCTGCCCCTGGCTTGGTGTACTAATTAAGTGGGTCCTCCTGGCACAAGGTAGGTATTCCTAATTAAGGGTGCATCCAAAATTGCATACTTGTACATACTGACTTTTGTTAGAAGCCTACTACTCAACCTTTAATATAGTATGTACTATATTTATGCATGAGAACAGTATGCATGCAATTGGACATATTGCCGTCGCAATATTGCATATTACCTGACCTGGATCTGAATCCGATTAAAGATGGAGGCTCTGTAAACATTCGGCAGGTGATTCGCTCACGTAGAGGGTCGCCCAATATGCTGGTGGTGTCAGTGAAGCAAAAAGGGACGGGAGCCACGGCGTCTGTCCAATCATGATGCACGTTTGTGTTTGGTGACGAGTTGGGTTTGGTATGTTTGCCCTGTGTATCAGATCCAGAAGTAGGACTCCTACGGAAAACAAGCTAGCTATCAATAGCTAGGCTCTTTTCCTCCTTGTCTGTCCCTCCCAGTGTCTCATGGCTTTACGAAAAGGAATGGGAGTAAATTTAGGGGAGCGAGGGAGTCGCTGGCTTGGAAGAGCGTGGCAGAAAGACTTGGGGGAAACACTGTGCCGCATTGATGCCATCGGGCCCAAGTCCGCATGCCCGCCCATTAATGTATGCAAAGACCACGAGTCGCGGCGTGGGTCGTGCTATCAGCCCGTGCTTTTGCGGCAGCGCGCGTCTACACACTGTGGTCCTTTGAGGCAGGAGCTCTGTCTCGTGCCGGGAACCTCTGTCGCTCTCCCGCTCAAACGTAAACACACATCTCACGTTCAGGGCATGCCGAAGTGTAGCCTGAGACCTTCCATCAGCTTCTGTTAGTGTTTGTTGGTGGACCTCATGGGCGTAAATTATGGGGGGGGGGGACCTTGTAACCTCCCCAATAATCAAGTCTCTCCCCAAGACCTCACCCCCCCAATGTTCAAACCAAAGTTATGCCCTTGGAGGGCATCGTGGTGTGGAAGGGTTAGCCATGCTTGGCAAGGCAGGGCTTTGAAGGTTGAGGGAATATGGACTTGCCTGTAGAAGGTGCAGCCATTATAATCACTGAGTGACCCTCCCCCCAGCCTTTTAGTCATTGGTCACGACAAACTACGTCTGATGCTGCAGCTGATAAGTGGGGTTCCATACAGGAAACATTTGATTCCTACAGAAAGGACTTCCTGTAGCATAGCGAAGCTGGTTCTTACGTATCAGTGTACCTTTGTTGCCTGCTTTTCACATCGTCCCTGGCACTAATTTAATTTTGATGCATCCGCCTCCAGTTTGACCGACTTATCGGGTTTAAGGAAAACATATTTTCTTTAAGTATAAAATCTCGCCCTATAAAAGCCTTGATTTATAGCAAGGGCGAGAGGTGTTTGTAAAAGCGTGTATTTCGGTTCTCATTTGGCCTCCTGCCTAACAGTTAATACTTATAGATGGAACACTGATGGGGGGGGTGTTGGCCATTGGCGCCATCCATCAATTTCCAGTCGCTGCTTTTCCAAGTAAATTTGCAGTGATCCGGAGCCAATCCCGGGCCTTAGGAAGGGCACTTCCGTGACCGGATGCCAGCCTGTGGCAGGGCATTTGCACCTGGGCATGGCCATACAGGAGTGGCTAGCCAAGACTGGGCCTGCCAGTCCTCCTGGTGCCAGAGGAAAAGCCCACGGGAAAACCCACGGGCTCTGCTCCACTGGGGCCGCTGATTGTTTTTAAGTCCATGTTGGTTTGATTCCATGTCATTCTTGGCTTTGAAGGTTTAAGGATAACCTTCCACATTCTCTCTTTTGTCACACTCGGTGTACACACAATACCAGCCAGTCTGTGGGGGGGATAGATGGATGGATGGATATTCAATAGATTCAATAGTTTTGCATAAATGCAAAAGGAAGTTATACTCTGTACAGAATCCCTCATATTTGGAAACTAACCCATTACGTTTATAAGGTATAATTTTCTCTCATAATTTTTCTATCATAATAGGATAAATACCTCTGATACTGAAGCTAATACTTAAGCTAAATTTTAATAAAATTGAAATAAAATTTAAATTTGCAATAAAGACTGGATGTCAACCTGAATATGAAATACCGGTAACATGCCAAAATAGAAGGGAACCAAATGTGACAGTAGCTTTTCTGTGGTTAATTTGTGGTTGCAGTTAATTTGTGTCTTTCTTTTTCTTGAGATTAACATCTGCTAATGGTGGCATCTCTCAAGGTGACAAACGTTTGGGGGTGAGCCGTGCTGGAGTACACCCTTTGGACTGTAGTGGGTGACAGCGGAGCATTGAGATGTGGTCTCCTGAGGCGGAATCTGTCATTGCCGATTGCAGCATGTCCCTTTGCGCCAGACAGGCTGAGGCGCTGAGGAAATCCCTAGTGGTACCTCCTAACCCGAAATTCTTCCTGACCTTCCTGTCAAAGTCACCGCTTTGGCACGCTAATCAAAGCAAGAGGTATGTTTTGATTAATGGGAGAGATCACCTCGCTGGCAATTAAGCGGGCTCTGATTAGCCTCCGTCTGAGCAAGACTTAATTTGCGGCTGGTTGAGGGGGTGTGAGGGGCTCGGTGGATGATACAAGCAGTAGACAGTGGTCCGCCAGCAGGTGGCGTGGTGGTGCAAAAGCGGCATTTATGCGGGTATGTTATGACCAGAAGCTTGCAGGCTTCAGTTCCCAAGCGGAGTCCTGCCATAATTTTGTGAAAGTCGTGTAACCTAAACTTTTGGGTGAACTGTAGAGCAAAATTTAATCAAGAAAGAATTTGAATAACGTGTAGAAATAAAGTGGATATAATAAAGCCGGTGCATCCGTTTTGTGAGGGACGAAGCTCTCCTGGGGATGACGAGCAGGCAGCTCACATGCCATTGCTGAGGTCCTCGAGGCTGCTTCCCATCCTCAGAGGACGCAGATGAGAACAAACAAAACAAAGCCCTCCGAGGGACATAATTGCCTAATCTACCGAATGATGCCACAATACTGTGCAATCATAATAGTTACTTAGCTGATTGGCGAATTACTGTGCTTTGTGTCCACTCACAGTACCAGTAACCCACAGGTGACTCCAGGTCACATTGCTACCATGTTGTCTTCAAGTAGTAGAGAGGGATAGTCCTGTCCCTTGGATGCACGCTGCAATCAGACTCAGTGGTGTTTATGTGTGGTACTTGTCTTTGTGTACTTTAATATCCTCCATCAGCCTAACACTAATGAGTCTCACAACAGGTACTTTGGGAACATTACAAGATCTGGGCTGATAAGGCCAGCAGAACCATAAAGATAAGTGGGCTAAAACAGGGAACACTTGACTTTTAATTTTCCAATAGAGAAAAATGAGCGTTTTGTATTTGAGGAGTGACTATGTAATTACACGTGCATCGCATGCTGAAATTGCCACTGGCCACTTTATTCATTGACTCCGGTATCTGTATTCATACATTCATAACAATGGCAGGAATCAGAGACTTCGATTTTGATTTGATTATTCGTACGAGCCATACAGCAAACTCCATGCTCCTATGAGCAAATCCTGTCCTTAAATATGCAGGATTCCTGTAAGCGTTTGGTATGTCTATTAAGACCTTTTTTACTGCCATTTAAAGAAGCTGACTGTGGAATGAGGGGGCCCCAACTCAGATATATGTACATCTGTTTGTTCTGCATCCGTGACCCGCAGGATGACCTATTAACCACGCGGGAGAATGCCGTAACATTTTAAAAGGTCCCTCGCGGCTCTTTTGGCAGCGGCCGCCCCTGCAAGGGCACGCCGTCAACTGTAAATGGTCGTGCAGCGTAGGCCGGGGACTCGGAAAGTCTTGTAAAAATAGCGATAAATGCAGTCTCTGCCCCCAAGTCCGTTTGTTCACACGTGCACACACGCAAACATAAACATCTCAGAAGGGTTACCGACCCAAATTATATGACTTTAGCAGCTGCACGGGGTCACTTAGTCTGAATTACTTGCTGACACCAGTTAGCAATAGTGTGGATGTGCGATGAGGATGGGAGAGCACAGTTCACGGATCTGGAGATTGCATTGTTCCTGGTATGGGCGTTTGCAACTAATGGAAAGCTTTGCGATTCAGTGAACGGAACCCGGAGGTCAGGTGTCTGGTCCTGCCTTGGAATCGGGGAGTTGTTTCGAGTCCTGATTTTTTTTTTATGGGTTTCAAATAATATAATGTCGGACTTAGGAGATGTCCTGTTGGCAGACAGTTGCGGAATGATTTCCGAAATTACAGAGCTCAAGAAGGGTGCCAGGTCCCCATGTGTACTGGGCTGACACAGAGCGATCTGATCTGGGAACAGGAGGCAAACTGAATCGGCCTGTCCCAAAATAGGCCGTTGCTGTGAAATGCTGAGGCCTAGACAAGTAGTATAGGAATACAGAGCTCGTCGTCACTCATCAACACTGCCTGCTGAGGCTTACTCAGAATCTGCAGCTGTCTGCCAAAGGCATAATTATTCAGCAACAGTGAGATCTCACTATTTTGGGGCTAGATAATCATTTCTCAGGCCTGGTCTAGGGCCAGCTGGTTTTTGGTGCGATGGAGTTCTTAATTAGGCTTGTTTGAGCTGCTGATTGAATGATGGTTTACATTAAGATCACGCTGAATGCAGAGTGGCCATTTGTTCCTTGAAAGCGAGCATGCACAGGTGGCTCAGTGGGTAGCACTTTTGCTTTACAGCTGCAAGGTTGTGGGTTGGAATCCTAGCTCTGCAGCGTGTGTGTATTTCTGTGTCGTACGGGTTTCCTGCCCTGCGATGTGAGATGTGCCGTTAGTAGTAGTCATAGGCTTTTTATTGTGCCAGCTATATACAAGTATACCACAGTACGAGACATCGTTTCCCCAGAACCTTGATGCAACATAAGACACGAGGAGGAGCAGCACGTACACAATTACAGTGGGGTAAAGTGCAGGAATTAAATACACTAACTGGTGTATTTAATGTATTTGGTGTATGTGATGTAAACTAACTGGTGGCTAACTGGTGTCTTGTAACTGGTGTTTCCCAACCCAGTCCTCAGGGAACACCAGACAGTCCAT
>JAODKL010000081.1:2969081-2980018 GCA_026780765.1 Petrocephalus schoutedeni
GTGCCTGTGTGCATCAAAATGCAGTATAAACCTCCAACAATAAATTATTCATTAGGTTTCAGGATTCTTATTCAATGAAAGTTTAAATAGTCAGTACTGCCACCTCTGAGAAAGTATATGGGGTTAATTTTTTTTTTAACCACCAATGCCTATATAGAATTGAGTAAATTTAAACAAGTTTAATATAAACATCAAGTCAATATTTGCTGGCAGTCAACACTTCTGCTGAAAACCTGTGTGTGCAATATCCATCTAAAGATTCTATCAAGGCCAAGAATCAGGTAAGGTTTCACTTCAAGACTTTCCCATAATTCAACTCCCTTTAAAATAAACCATTAATGCATAGTAGAGAACGGCAAAAATTCTTACATTTTTTTCTAGCTGAAATGTGATGTATCAAATTGGGAGCAGATGTGTGTTTGTGCACAACACAAGTGGCCCAGAGGTACAATGAAGGATGCTATTTTTAGTGGAAACCTACATTTATGAAGAAGGGGGAAAAAGAGCAATCTATAGTAATAATGTGAGGTGGTCTTTCGTTATGAGAACTTCACTATTCTTGGTAACACGTTACTTGACGGAGCACAAATGCAAATTCAGCTACTTCTGAAGTACAAATAATGAACCAATATAGTAGCTACTTGAGATAAAAGATGTGCCTTTCATGTATTATTCATTAATTGTTCCTTCAGTGATTCACAAAGGCGTACAGACTTTATAGATATAGTAAAAAATATAGTAACTGCTTGAGATCATGTCACAATTCATTAATGAACAAACATGAAATCAGAATGTAACAGTATGGCTTAGTTTGCGGTTAAATAATACATAAGAGCATAATACTAAATTATTTGTGTTTGGTAACAAGTGTTACCGTGTTCCTGGGGATCTCATCTGGCTATTTGTTCTGTTGGTGACCTATAGCGATTTCTTGTGGGTGCAATCCATCATCTTTGTACCCCTGACACAGAAATATAATTAATAATCTGGCTGTTATCCGACCTATAGCGATTTTTTGCATTTAGTGTGTCATTACCATGTGAATAGCGCAATTTGCAAAGGCAGGGGCGATCACTGACTCAGACACCCGAGTCACCCCCCCCCGTTCTACTTTTTATTCTCTTTGCAAAATCGTGAAAATATATTTAGTTTCTTCCTATATATTTTTTTTAAAAGAAGACAGTTCAAGGTTTCTGGTGGTGTTTTTAAAATGTTTCTATGACAAACACTCGCAGTCTTATTTAAATGTTTCGGCGAATTTTCTGTTTTCGGGTCCTGAACTCGAACTTTGCGGCGAAGTTCGGCCGAACTCGCCGAACCCGAACTTCCAGGTGTTCGCTCAACTCTACACAGGATGTACATTTGGCACATCAGAAATGTGTAGTGGAGTTTGTTCCTTGGTTTGTTCATTTTCTCCAGCCTTTTGATGGTCTGCGTATGGCAAGCCTCCTTATTCTGGGCGCATGGCTGATCTACGTGACCACAAGTGTGGTTTATAACCTGAGGAGCGACCAACCAGGCGCATTAAATTTGAATATTTACTTAAAGAGTAATCAATCCCGCCTTCTTTTTTTTCCAATTTCATATTTAGTGGTCGCTGCCAGAGACACAGGTTTTAAAGTTAAGTCGATGTGATAATTTGACATGAGTGAAGAGCTGTGGAAGGAATGTTGTGTACGTCATTTCGGTAAAAGGAAATGCTCCGAATTAGAGTTTTGCCATGCTGCAGTCTAAATCGAGTGGCGGCTAGCGGCTCCGAGAGAAGTAATCATTAACATGTCGCGGGGGAGGGGGACAAAATTTTGTTTGCAAGACTTTGTTGACCACATGGATTCTCGCTCACTGTGATTTAGCGCATTTAAACTGCAATGATGGCTCCCACCCTGACATTCTGGACCGTGTGATTCCCGTGGCTGTATTAGTGCCCATCTGCATGCGTGTGTCTATGTTCCATATTAAAGCTCTTTGGAGCTGTCGGGCAAATGGAGTAACGGAGACGAGTAATGAAGACCAACTTACCCCAGCAGGGAGTGAGGCGGCAGGTTGCACCACGGCCAGGAGGGCGCGGTCCCGAAGGGCTTCATTACAAAACCAATTCATCACAAATTTACAGCAAAACCTGTAAGCATAAAACGGCACGACACCCAAATGAACAGTAAACACACAGCTCTGAAGTGTACTAGCTAAAAATAAAAAATAACCACCTATTAAAAAGAATTGAACACAGTACTTTATTTAATCTATGGGGACTCACTGCTACTCGTGGGATTATATTTCAGGCTCCTCACTGCCAAGTCCAACCAGCTGACCGGCTTTGTCCGTAACAAGTTCATTAGACCAATCCAGGTTAGCTGGGCTGAAGTTACATGGGGCGTCTGTAGAATTGCGGCTGGTTATTGATCGCCGAGGTGAGACTCACCTACAACTCAGCCTTCTGGCCTTTGCTATGGGGACTTGTGAGCAATGGTTGTTGGTTAGCATATGGCTAGTTTAGCAACCGAATAGAGGCAAATGGCGACTTTGCAGTTTGCTTGAGGAAAAGGCTGCTGTCATTTTGTAGTCTGTTTGTGTGAGGACAGCTGTTCTTTTAATGAGCTGTCGTCCCTTTTCTGCGAGGCTTCGTGTTTCTGCAATGCAGCCATTTATGCCCTTGCCTTTGGTATTCGCGTGTAATTCCAGCCACAAAGCACTCTCATTTTGCGAGTTTCCACTTCGTCGTTGGAGGGTGAGCAATTGCGGAAGCTGAGAGCTGGTCGGCGTTCCCCTTTCAGAGGCTCTGGTAAGATAAAGATGACGTGTGCAGCTGATGGCGCACACAAGGCCATTGTGACTCGTCTTTTGCAGAGGCCATTATGCTGTCTTTTAGCTGAAGTTAGCTATTTTGTAGTGTTGAGGTGTTTATCAACTTCTTGAAAAGCCTGATTAAAAACTCCATTAAAACATGTATGCTCTCTTAAAAAATATCATACCCTATTACTGGATATGTGCATGGATAGGAAGAAGCATCCAGATGATTAACATCTTCTAGATATAAGTGTGAGTTGTACTTTCCGCTAAAAGGTTTCTAAATTCTTTGTATCTAATTATGAAACCAGATTAAAGTTGTAGGAGACACTCTGCCGGCTTCGGAAAAGTATGACGCCGACTTGGAGGACGCGTCAGATGCTTTATGATAGGCAAGTTTCGCTTTTCACTGACGTCTAAAGAGAATTGGAACACGGCAATAACAGACCTTAACCATGGGCTATAGGTCTAGGTCATCCCATTGAGAATGGGAGACTTGGCAGTCTGTAGCTCCCCACCCACATTAACATTGTCTCTGTGCTGGAAGGGCTCACGCATTGTTTGTGGAAAGATTTCAAATGGCAAGCATGGTCTGTAATAGTGCACTTTAGGTCATTTTATAAAGGTTTTGACTGTGTGTATTTCAAACCCTTGTCTGCTGATTGACATCTAAGACGCAGAAGAATAAGGTATGGCCACCTCGCAAGACTTATCTCCAGCGACAGGCCTTCTCGGCAACAGAAGAACTTGTGTCGTTGGCTTTGGTTACGTTCCTATTGAAATAATTCACTAGTATGCTTCATTTGTCCTGTTACTTGGGTGTGGTTTAATGCTAAGCCACAGATGCTCCTGCCATACTGGAAAAAGACTGCGGTGATCTGTGACGATTAAATGAATTTGAAGCATTTCATAGTAAAAGACAACTATTGCTTGGGTTTCTTTACACCGACCCTTTCATTTATATAGTTTCATTTCTGGAAGTCAAGGAAAAGAAGGCAATACAAACAGGCACTATTTGTATTTGAATAATTGCTTTTGGAATAATAGAACCCCCTACTTTTCAATTTAAGAGATGACTCCCCTCTTTACTCATAATTTTTTGAGGTTCCATGACAGTGTTCCAGTGTTCATTCGCTTAAACCTAGGAATCCAGGCCAGACCACAGTTAGTGGCTGTTAACTGTGTCCCTAACAGATTGTACCCCTGTCTTCCATCTTGGAATGGAGACCAGCTGCATAAAAAAAAATTATAAAGTTATAAGTTAAAGGAATCCTGTGGTCATGGAGTATGGGATGGGCCCTGTTTTGGGTAGGGCACATGTCAGACTGCCTCAATTGTGCAGAAGTGGGACCCAGGGCTGACGATAAGAAATGTTCCTTTGTGTCAGATGGAAAGTGTATGGATGGAGCTTTCACAGATCAGAATGGACACCATGCAGCCAGAAAGCCAGATAGCTGTTTGCTGTCTGCTAGCAAAGCCAATTTGTTGTCACCCTTGTTTCCGAATGCTTTCTGTGTAAATGCTTATGACTTAAACATGCTCCCAAATTCATAGAAATGGCACCATATGTACACTGGTTTCCACCGGGTGATGAACGGCGTAAACGACTGTACAGAGGAACCATCGCGTCGCGTTTGCCACGTGCATTGTCAATGGTGAGCCTTAAGTACGCCAATAAAAAGGCTTAGATTGAGTATCAATCTGAGATATCCAGGATGGTTTTGTAAAGTAGCAGCACATGTGGAATTCTTGGCAGTAAGTAAAGGATAGTGTACATTAACTACACACAATATAAGAGCTGTGTTAATTACAATGGATTTGTAATGAGCTTTGGCGATTACAGAGTATTAGAACAAGCAAAATACACTGCGCAGCCTTGCTAGATATGTTGCTACATTAGCCAAGACATTACATATTAATTTACAGCTATTAACAAAATTGAAAAAGTTTTGTGAGTATATGAACATTCCATGTTGTTGCCAAATGTTGGAATGTATTACATTATAAGCCGTAGTCTATCATTCAGATTGTATACGTTGAATGTAGAAATCTCAGTATAGGATATGTATACATAATTCTCTGTTTGGTTAAAGATGAAGGGATCAAGGCATTTCCCAAATGCATTTGCCCTTAGCCCAAAGCTGCAGTGGTATCTGAAACAGGCCCATCTACGATTAATTAATATTTACACGGTTCCTGTTAAGATATTATGAGATATTTGACCACACTGTGTAGCCTGTTGTGTAATGATTGACATTTTTCTAATCTTTTTTAAATGAAAATGTGTTTTGGCTGGAGAGGCAGTATAAGAAAAGGACTGGACCGAGTACTTTGTGTTGAGTGTACTTGCGTAATGCAGATAGTAAAACCAGCAAGTGTTTTTGTTGTTGTTTTTGTAAATTATTATTTTTATTATTATTGAAAGTGGGTGGGGTGCAATGGCTGCATCCCGTGCGGATTTGGGGCTCCTGCAGCGTTTCCATCGAAATAAAGTGCCATTCTTCAGATGGGTCTGGCCGGGACACTGTGTAATTAGGAACTACATGCTGCATTTAGGCAGAACGCAGCCAGCAGGCATTCCCAACAGGACAGCTACCCCCGCTGTTTGCGGCTTTTTGTCATCAAGCGCAAATTGCCCGGTCGAGGAGTGGCACCGACTCGCGGGGTCTGTGATATCCGGGAAGCATGTCCGCTAAAAGCATTTAAGCAGCGGTGTCGATGTGTCGAGAAACAGCTCGCTGCTATATTTTTCCAGATTGCGAGGAGGCCATAAAAAGCATGGCTCAGTTGAGCTGTAATTTACAGATTTCCCATTTTTTGCAGAAAAAAAAAATAGAAAAAGAAAAACAAAACCCTTGGGATAAAATTTTGAAAATGAGCCAGAGACAAGGAAGGAAATGTTACCAGAGGGTGTAAAGAGGGGCAGCTGACCAAAAGAAGTACAGTAACAGATCTGTACCTGTCCCTGCGACATACAGACCCTTTATGCTCGCGAGCCAAACTTTATCGGAGGATTATTTTTCAGCTGCGTGGTGAAATGTGACGGGCGGGGGACTGCGTGTCGGGGGAGGGGGGCAGTTCTCCCTAGGGCCCCTGCTACTTAGTCGATTCATTTGTTACTGCCTGAAGGGGGGTGGGGGGGGGCATCCCAGGAAAGAGGGTCAGTGTTTGTGTCTGTTACCTTTACCTTGCCTGTCCCTTTTTCACGCGTGACGGTATTACAGCGTGATGTCATCTTGCTCTCTGCTAGTTATCTCACCCGGTTCCCTCACCCCCCCTCCCACCCCTGGACTCCTGTTAAACTTTAACAGGTGCAGTTTGTGTTTGTCTTTCCAGCCAATACAGCCCCTTCATTTGGTTTGGTCCGGTCAGGGGCTGAAAACATGTAAACCCCGAAAAGGGTACCCCTCCCCCCCCCCAATCCCCACTGCAACATAATCCATCCTTGTGTTAAGGTTCTATTCCCCCTCCTGACCAGAGCTGTTGTCATTACCCCTAAGTTGCACCATCTGCAGTCCCCAGTTGTGAAATTGCCTGTAGATTTAAATCTACAGCCTGCCAATCGAAGCTACACTTGATGTCCCGCACTTACGGGGGGGGAGGGGTCCCAGGAAGAACAGGAGCATGAGATTGCAAAGGCTGTGTGAGATTCATGGGACTTCGCCGATCGCCCTGAGTGAGTAGCAAATGCGAGTGACAGCCCTCCCTATGCTGACAGCCCTTGGCTGTAAAATGTCGCCATCAGCCGCGACTCAAAGAATAACATGCTCTGGAAAGCTTAGAAGAAAAATATACATTTTTGAAAATATACAAACTACAGTTACTGCCTTGTAAGCTGTGGCCTCTCGTGAAAAATTGTGAATAACATTGAAAGCATAAATGGGTATAAATAACTGCTTACACAGTACTGGGACATAGAGTTTGGAGCCTGTCCTGTGAATGACAGAGCGTGATCTTGGGGGCACCCTGGATGGGATGCCAGTCCACTACACTTACATATAGTTATGTACAATAACACAGTAGAACTTGGAAAGTAATTTGCCACACCCTGCAATGAGAACAGTCATGTTCTGTGTCATCACGTTTATAGGTGTTTGATGCATTGTGGGTGTGACCACTTATCTTGACTTAAGATGTATAACCAATAGACTGAATGTGTCACATGTTCAAATTGTGAGCAAAAAACACATAAGAAAATAAATTGGTTGGTTTTAGTTACCCCCCGCGACCCTGACCAGGATAAGCGGGTTGGAAGATGGATGGATGGTTTTAGTTAAGAAACAGCATGGTGGTGCTGTGGTTAGCACTGTTGCCTCACACCTCTGGGACTGGGGTTTGAATCCCACCCTGGTTACATATGTGTGGAGTTTGCATGTTCTCTCCCTGTTGTCGTGGGGTTTCACCCCATGGTCCAAAAACATGCTGAGGCTAATTGGAGTTACTAAATTGCCCATAGGTGTGCTTGTGTGAGTGTGCCCAGTGATGGGCTGCCCCCCCCCCCCCATCCTGGGTTGTTTCCCGCCTTGTGCCCGTAGCTTCCGGGATTAGGTCCCAGACCCCCCACGACCTGAAATGGATAAGGTGGGATGGGTGGATAGATGGATTTTAGTTATACTTGCATGTAGATGATGCCTATTGTGAAGTTTAATATATTCTCACAAAGGGGTCAATTGTACAGTCAGATGGATAGAAACATTTCTTTTTTTTTTTTTTTTAATGATGCAAAAGATCCACTTAGGGAATAGATCACACTAAAGCCAAGACAGAGATTTATTCATGGACAATGCTGTATAATCTTGGACGGGCATGTTGAGTTGCTCGTTGATAGTTTAGATAATAGCGCTGTAGCTATTAATTTCTCACTGTAATTAGCAGTTAACAGACAACCTGCGCCATTTGTCTGACTGCCAACTTCCGCTTAGTGCCTCCTGTTAGAAGTTACTGGTGGCTTTTTATAATGTCAAAGAGAAGTCTACCTCACATCAGGTTCAGAAACACTCTCTGTAACACATCTGCTATTAATCTCGGGATGGAACTTTGTTACACTATTATGGCTGTTAATTTATTTTCCATTTGTTCTTTAGTTATTTTTATATTTGCATTTGTCTTGGAATTATTGGCACCACATAGTGATGTCAATAATAATTGTGTGGCAGGGAACTCAGTGTCATTTTTAAATGTCGTTTTACTGGGCTGAGGGGGACAGAGTTATTTTGTGGATTTTTTTCCCAGTTTTATGATGGTACACACTGTACAGGACAAATTGCACAAGTAAAACTGATTCATGAACAAACCGTGTGTCCTTCGCGATATGAAATTTGGTCTTTCTGTAATTTGTTATAATGTGTCAGAATCCCTTGATTAAGAAGTTGATTGACTGAATTATCTCCCAAAGCACTTCAGAAACAATTCTGGGTAAATATACTGAACAAATCACATGGCCTTTTTCTGAATGTGGTGCTTCAGCTTCTTCGGTCTAAAACAATATGCTTTGCAAATTATATTATTCCCTGCTGTGTACTTCTCTAAACCTTGCACAGACTTGTGACTTACATAGGCAGTGGTGCTGAAAGTATATCAAATGGGGACGATGATCATAAGTGGTTTTGTAGGAATGTTCCCAATTAACATAATATTTGGTGTATTTTGGAATTTAAGTTGCGTAAAATGTACCCTGTGCTAGGGACCTCAATTTCTGCCAGGGAAATCCTGGAGTTATCCACACAGTGAAAATTGGACAGTGTTAGTTCAACACGCTTGCTGTTTATTTAAGACCAGCAGGGGGCTCACATAAACACCGTCAGGGTTCAATTAGGACCGTCAGTTTTGCAACACAGTTAACAGCCATTATTACTGAAATATAGAATTCGTGAGGTGAATTTCTGAGATGAGAATGACTGTAAGTTCTTCATTCAGATGTGTTTTCTTTCAGCCTGTTATAAAGCATCTGATGACATAACTGTAGCAATCATACTGAGGAATCCCAAAAACGTGTATGAGTTCTGCACAAACCAAGGGTGGCTTTGGATAGTACACAAGGGTAGGGCAAAAATTAATAATAAGAATTAATCATCCACCCATCCAACTTCTAAACTTCTATCCTGTTCACGGTCGCCGGAGACCTGAGGCCTATCCCAGACAATGCAAAGCACAAGCCTGGGGTGCATCATGGATGGGATCCCAGTCCATCACAAGGTACAGTATAAAACATGCACACATTATCACACAACCCCAGTTAGCCTAACTCCACGCCTTTGAGGACAAAGGAACACCACATAGTACTGGGAGATTCAGCAGGTGAAGATCTATCACTGCTCAGTATTAGGGCATTGTATTAGCCCTTAGTCATGTATGCTGCGCGGTCACATCTTCAGCGGAAGTCTCAAAATAGGGGAGTATGAGCCCTGTAGGGAGGTTTCATTTAATACTGTCTAAACAAACAAAATCATTTAAACAAACAGGATCTCCATCGGGAGTCACCCCCCAATCTCCTTCCACTTGACCTGAGACGTCTCCCACAGTGAACTGTAATAATATTTATTAAACTGAGCTACCCAAAGATGTCAACTGTCTTGATCTCGACCTCACTGCAGTGATACAGGTATAAAGCTATGCATCTGTTTGCAGGAAGCAAATATCACTATTGTGGTGAACTCATCACAGGAAATGGAGGACAACACATTTTGTCTATAAAAATATATTCAGCTCTTAACAAAACATGGGTACAGTGTTATTCTGTTGCGATAATGTTTTATATTTTTACATAAAACACACGCCCCTATCCTCATGCCGTTCATTGGTAGGCTATTGGAGAAATGTTTTCTTTACTTTGTAGTTTAGTTGGCATGTGTTTATGTATGATCGCTAAATACTGTAGCATGTGAAGATGTCAAATACTGTTGTCATTGTGGAAAAGAACCATAGATGTGCTACTGTCCACTTACAGAATTCGACTTCTTGTGTTCGAAACACACACCCACTACTACAGTTACAATGTGACCTTAAGCACCTTACAGAAATGAAAGTCTGTGGTTTCCTGTTCCTCTCCTCAGCTGGAATTAAGGTTCTTGCAAAGAGCTGGGGATCTTGCAGTGGCATTACCGCACATGTGCCTACACATCTGTATCACAAAGTGTGTCTTGAGTCTTAAGTCTTAGGCATTCAAAGAAAATGATATTGAAATGACCGTCATGTTTCAGATGTAAAAGTATGGCTATAATATCTATGAAAGTGTGTTAGGTTAGCCATTTGGAACATAAATTCACCCCAGTATTTGCAGCAAACATCCAATGCACCCGTGTATTTTTTGACTGGAGCACGAGCACACCTTGTGTGGCTAATCGGTTCCTTCTTAAACTGCCATGGAATGGCTGTGGTGTCCCTGAGGAGAAGTTTGGGAAGTGAAGCAGTGGTGTTCAGTGGTAGCTGTCCAATGAGATTTGCACTTCTTGGAGAACAGAAGAGCGTATCCTTAGTTTTCATTGAATTGCTTGGAATTTGCATACGTTGAATTGCTTGGAATTTGCATACGTTCTAATGTTAAAATGTTTTTTACACTTACTACCCAGATGAATAGGCTTAAACATTTTCTTTGATGGCCTAAGACTTTGGCTTAGTACTGAACCTCCTCCAGAAGTCACGTGCTATTGTAAAAACATCGGGACAGGTCCATATTATTTCGTCGCTGCATAAACATGCCACAAGTGAGGCCCTGAAAAAGGGAAAATCCCATTTGTTATTACGTTTCCAAAGGATGTCAGGTGGCCTGATTACACTGAAGCTTATGAAGTATTGCTCAGTGCGATCAGCTTCACTTTGCTGTTTATTCATTGTATCTATATCCTACCCACCTTGAAAAATAACATTATATTCACTGTAAAGTGTGATCAGAACTGTTCTTTATTTTGTTAACCTTTTGCTAAGTTGCAGTTGGTGGGATTCTGTAGGGAAATTGCACAAATTCTGTTGGGTGATGGTGGGAATTGAATTAAATGTTTTCTCTGAGGAAACCATGTAATATAATATGCTATCAAGAATACCTCTTTAAGTTATTCTTTAAGCTCAGTATGAATCATTTCATTTGACCTACTCTGTTCATGTGCTAGAGATGGTATAATAATTTATATGCCTTTGTGTGCATGCCCATAATTTAT
>JAODKL010000081.1:2980118-3007931 GCA_026780765.1 Petrocephalus schoutedeni
GAGACTCAATGTTATGATTACATAACTGGCATTTTGTCATAATATTGGGTCTAAATGTGATTTTTAAGTTTTTTTTGGCCATTGTTTATGTGTTTTTTACTCAGTTTGTCTATTGCTTTTTGAAACATGACATGGTTAGTTTCTTTAAAAGAATGATACACTGGTACATTTTGAAGAATTTAAGTACTATAGTTGCTGACGGGGTATTATAATCATATTCAGTTCTTTTCAGCCTTAAATGGCATTGGGTCATTCAATGTCATTTTTCTCACACATTTCATTTGGTAAAACACCAGGGCTTTTCCATTCATTTTCTTTTGTTGTTGTTGTTTTAAACAACAGACACTTTAAACGTCCTCTGGCTGAAACACATCTGAAAGGATTTTTGCAGTGGCAGTTACAGGCACCCAAAGAAACTGAAGAACAATCTCACCTCGGCGTGTTTGTTTTACTCCACGGGAAGAGAGTTTTCATTAAATTCTCATTTCCCTGTCATTCATACTCTGTACACAGCTTAGACTGCACTGCTTGGCTGTGCGGTGCAGGGCAGAATTGCCAGGTTTGATTAAGATTATTGTTATCATTCTTGAAGAACATCTACTGTGAACATTTAACAAAAACAAAATGCTGCTGGTAAGATAATTCCCATAAGGTCCTGTTCAGACGTATGCCAGTGAAAATCCACTTTGAACAATCTTATCTAAGTCTACTTTTGAAACACAGTCAGAAAATAACAAACTGACAGAACTTTTTTTTTTTTTACACAGAATCATGGACCCAGGGAACCCACAGTAATACTATAAATTGTATGTGACTAAATTAAATAAGCACAGTGACTTGACAGCTATGTAAGACAGCTGTTGCTAGGTAGGAAAATGTGTTTTTGTCCCATTGTGTTGCTTTCTGTTAGACCGAAATAAGAGATAAAGCAGGCAACTGTATCGCAGTACAGAATTAACCCACCTCTCTGAAGAGGAGAACTGCGTTATACTCTGTGAGCTGAGTAATGACGATGAACCAGAATGTAATTTTATTTCTGAGTGGGGGGCGGGGTGTGTGTGTGTGTGTGTATATATATATATATATATATATATATATATATATATATAAATGAGTATGTGTATTGGATCATAGCCCTGAGAGTTTAACAGAAAGAATACTGTTTTGAATGAAATGCTGTAAATAAGAATGTACATGCTTCCCACTGCGAAAGTTGTGTTTACTTTGGTGGCTGGGAATCCAGCCAACAGCGGTGGGGAATAGTTTTCAAAAATAATCGTAAGGCACAGACTAATTACCCATGATCCTCCTCTGGGGAAGGCCCTATCCAAAATTGTGCCTCAAGCCGAGATGAAAGGGGGCACTATCGTTCTTTTTTTTTCTTGTTCAAGTCCTGGCGTTTGGCTGCCAGTATCACAACATTCTGTGGAAACTTTTCTGATAGAGCTTTGCATTATGTAAATATGCAGCCTTGAAACATGCCGGCCGTGGACTCGTGTTATTTAATTTCCAATGAACATTCCCGGTATACTGGGCACACGACCAAGATGATCATAAAATCTGTAAAGACGTCTAGTTGCAACGGGCTTGCACCTCGAGAGATACAGTGTCCAGTTGCCTACTCTCCAGCTTAAGCCAGCATTCTAGTCCCGTAGAGGAGAGGGAGAACATGGCCATTATGTTTCTATGAGAGCATCTTTTTTAGAATCACAGAGTAGAGAAGGACCACTGTAGCATCTCCTCTGTTGAAGCCCAGCTTGTTGCTGTTCTTGTTTATGGCTATTGCGCAGCGTGACGAGCATGTTTACCCATAGGCTAAATTTTATGTTGTTTGCTTGGTGGAACCAGCGCTGAAGCTTCTACCCCCAATCTGAAATTCGTGCTGCAAAGCAGATGTCAAAACCCACTTTTTAAAGGGACATTGTCCAGATAAAGCACCAGGAAGGATCATCCAGTTAAAGCAGCCTTGAAACCATGTTACGACCACAGTGATCACAAAGACCCCTAAATCAGCTTCATATTTGCTCCTCTTCAACTGATGGTCATAATGATTTAAACTTTCAGGATTGAGGGTGCAGGAGGATTCTGGAACCATCTGCTCTGACACAAGTAAAACAAGAGATTTTGTGGATTAAAAGACGTTATAAATTCTCACACAAAAACAAATATGTATACATAATTGATGGAAAAATAATGGAAAGTTAAAGGCTTAGATTATGCTAAACTTACCTCTGCCATCTGGTCCAAGCATGCTTCAAAACTGCCAAATGTAGGTATCACTGTTATTCTGAGTAGTGATGATGGATTTTTGGCAAGGTCCTTGAGAGTCTGCTTTCAGCTCCACCTGTTAATCTGCCCTTTCATTCCAGCTGTTTTCCAAAAGGGTGATGACCTATTCATTTTTTCACCCTCAGCATTCATATTTTATACCTTCAATACCACGGCAATACCTATTGGTGCATTGATAGGCTTTTAATTGCCCCTTTCAATCATTGTCCTGGTCATTAAGTGCTCCTCTTGGCATATTTGAAGCTACCACTAATAAATACATCATAGGTTTTTAACAAGTTAATAATGAGGTACTTTTAGGCATTCCGATAAAGCTTGATATTCTGAAATGTATCACCGGAGCAAGATGTCATATTTGCATTTTTCGGCAATTCAGCTTCCTTTTGAGTGTTCAAAAGAATGCTAGAAAGATGAGATTTCCAGCTGACAGGATTCGATTCGCTCTGAATAGAGAGTGCACTTCTAGGCCTTTGTTTGTGACCTTAATCTCAGCAGTTTGTTTCAGACGCACTGAAGCCGTGCAGACGCGAAATACCTCCAGAGTCATCAAGACGACGTAATCAACTCATTTCAGAAAAGGGCCAAATGGAAATTAGGGCAAAATCAAACAGAGATTGATAGAGAGCTTATGTTTTGGCACCTGCATTTCCTATAACTGGCAGAGATCGACAGTACGTGACTGACTTAGGTTGATTTTAATATAAAATGAGTAGCTCCATGCCAGGACCCTGTCGATCTGTATGACAGGCTTTGTATATCAGCTCCGCATCTCGTCCTGTGAGTACACAGAATGACTTTACGTGTAGCACTTGGATCTGAGTGACTCTGGGATGGTGGATTGGGGGGGTGGGGGTTGGTCTGTAATATGTATTTGAACCTCCTGCTGAGAAATATACAGCTTTGAATGGTTCTGGAAAACTCACTGGACTGAAGAAAAAAAATCTTAAAACATCTATGCAAATGTTTGAGCATGCCATATTTGGGAATCAAATAAATAAATAAACCAAAAGCTATACCCATTGCTTCCCGCTCAATGAAGGGCGCCTTGTTTGCTTGGGGCTGTCAGTATTTTCCCTTTGCTAGCTCTTCCTCAGAATCCACTTCTGAAAATGTCTTAACCTCTTAATTAACCAAAAAAAGAGAGCAAAGCTTGACCAAGTTACACTTGTCAATGATTTTCTTGTCATTTTTGTCCTGCTCCTTCTGGAAACGGCGGTGGAATATTCTAAGCTGGCCCGACCTGTATGGCACACAGCTCGTATCTATCTTGGTCCACCTGTGGGGAAATCTTGTTCCCACTGTGGTTGTTTACCGTGTGAGACCATAAATGTCTTCCCTCTGTAACTTCATTCATCTTTCAGAATGGACTTCCTTATTTGGAGCCGGAGAAATAGAGGAAATATTGATGGATAAGGCCGGACCGTTTTAGAAGGAGTCAATATAGGGCTGCATTATGCTTTGAAAAGGTAGAAATCGGGACCTTACTGTAAACAACTTTGCAGCCTAATCATTAGCCCGAAAACGTCTGGATAAAAAAAAGGAGTAAATGAGGGTGAAGTCACAGTCCCAAACCTCATATGCAGAGGAAGGATTTAAGCCAGTGTGACATTTACATGTGACTAACTAAGGGAATTGTTTTCTGACAATTGTGACATGTCAGACTATAACCAGAGTAATTAAAATCGAGTAGTAATAAGAATAAAGGTTAGCACTCTAAACATCGGATCACTTAAGATTTCCCAGCATGAGGACGATCCATCTCAAGTACATACATTACTACTTTACTTTTCTTGTAGAATGAGCCTCAGCTAGATGTCTAGAGTTTTGGCAAAATCTTTGAATTTCATTCCAGGAATCTCAGGAAATAACATTACTATGACATCAGCAGCTCTTTCTCCTAAAAGTGGTCTGCAGACATCACACTTCCCTGTCAGCGATTTGTCACATGACTCACTGGCGTGCCATTTTTTGAATTTCTTTTATACACAGCATCCCGGTCCAGTAGCTTTTTTAAATAATTCTGAGAAGAAAGACAAATTAGTTATGCAGCACTTCTACCAAGAAAGACGGCTGTGATCAGAGGGGCTTCCCCCACGTGGAGGTCTGTGGATGTTAGATCCAGAGCCATCTTATGCATAGTACACTTGCTGGCTTTGAAGTTTTATCACTGTACTTGTACAAATTTAGCGAGATCTAAATGTGGCTTGAAAGCTGCTTGAAACGTGCCTTTTTTAACTTCAAAAATAACGTCCATCTGGATTTTCTTTTTCTTAGTTGCCTTAATCCAATCAAAAGCATTTGATGGTGGTTTGATTTGATCTCAGTTGTCGGTATTAAAGGGAAATCTGGTCCATTTGAGCATTTCACAAACGCAGCGTGTGCCCGACAATAAGAGTTTCCTGTGGAAACCATTGGGAATTGCACATTCCAAATTCCTTTATGATTTTTTCCTCTCATTATCATATATAAACATTATTAGACCGCATGCTCTGCTAGAGGGAAGCTGAATCTTTCAGCACCAAAATCAAGCTATTCATAATATGAATGTTACTGTGTGTGCATATGAAGCTGCTTCTTAAAGAAATTAAAGTTACTCACAGGGAAGCAGAAGTTTGCTTTTGAAAGTTAAATGTCCACCGTATTAGAAAAAAAGACAAATTACATACATAAAACAGATGCATAAACATAAGCATAAAAAATGTTTGTTTATTTATTTATTTAATATAGCATTTCATTATATGAAAATATATTTTATGCAATAACAATTTTCGCATATGCAGTTTGTTATATAGTTATACTTTTTTTTTTTTTAATCTCTTATTAACGTGGGAAGTTAGGAATGTCGGTGTGTTCTTTGTTATACCCTAAGTTATTTGTTGGGCAATTTGCTGCCGGCAGTGCAATTCTGTCAGATAATTAGTTGTGTTATTATCCAGACAAACATGGTACCTCAGTGCTGTGTCAGCGTGAACCTGATGATTCCTCGATAGGCGTGCGTTTGGCAGTGTGCCTGTTGTACTGATTCAGTATCCTGCAAGATAATGTGATGAACATCTTTGTAAGTCTGAATTAGTTCTGCTAAAAAAGTTAATGCACAAAGGGTCAACCAATTTATTATTGAATGTGGCAACATAGAACAGATCATCGTCACACGCTAATGGCCAATGCTACTGTCCTTGGTTAGCTTGGTTAACTGTTGAGGTTGTCCAAGGAAGCGCTTTAAGCAGTTTGTAATCATTTTTATTTAGTCATGTCTTATTTATTCAACTTGGGAGGTTAATCCTAGCTTATGAGCATGATTTCATTTTAAAAAAAGGAATTAACAGAACTACCTAATAATTAAGCCTTTTTTATTTTGTAATACAGACCTTATCCTGAGGGCTTTACATTTTTAATCATTTAGTCATTAACTGAAATAGTGTGATGTCTGAAAATAGAAATTTGGTTGTCTGTCATACATTGAGGGCTATTGGCTGATGATGTTTAAAGCAATTTGTCATAACTTCAGTAAAATTAAACAGCCCTGTAGTTATTTGCTGCAAAGCATTTTGTGACACCAGTTCCTGTCCAGAAATGTGTTTATGGCAAAAGGTAATCTTTCCTCTTTCCAATAAACAGGTGTTTAATGGCTTACCTGTGGCATATGACTGCTATAAACCAGCTCACTGCTATTTACAAGGGGCTGGCATTTATAACAATTTTCCAAAAGGTTTTTTTATATGTAAAAAAATCAGCTCTCTCTGCTGACATGCAATCTTAAATTGAATTTCCACTTTCATTTATGATAACATTATGGTTAATACTCTTTTACGTAAACAACTCAACACGCATGCACATTGTTGTACTTGAAAAGGCAGCATGCTATGAGATCTCTCTTCTTGCTAAGATCAGTGGTGGTGTTTACCACCATTCAAACCATGCATTTATGTGAGGCCCCATGAGGTTTGGGTCCCCCTGTTGGCCACAAGCAGTCATTACACTAGGGGATGCCACAGGGCCCCAAAGTGACTTTTTGAGTGCCTCTAAAAAAACCATTCCTGGTTGAAATATCTCTTGTTGGTTTATGAATGTACAGAGAATCAAGACTTTTGGCTTAAAGAATAAGGACCTGCGTCTTTTGTCTAAATGGTTCTTTACTTGTGTAGGGTTGTTTACACAAGTGTTAGTGAGCCGTCCCCTACTGTTGAGTATAGCAGAGAACCTATGCCTGAAGGGAGTTCAAGACCTTGGACATCGAAGCTCTCACAATAGCCTACACTTTACACAAAGTAACCCATGATACCTCTCGATCTCCCTCCTCCACCACATATCTGTTTCCTGTTTTCTTTAGTCAAAAGACTAAAGAAAATGTGATGTTGGACACAGTGGGGAAGACGGGGAATCTGTGGAGCACTACAGCTCTCCAAACAGTCACGCTAGCATTCGTTAAAGTGAACTAGCAATCGAGTGAATTAAGAGCTGCAAACCCTTCTGGTGTAGTGAGTTAATGAAGCTTGTTGTCAGATTAACTTCTTTCTGTTAAAGTGCCCATCAAAGATTTTATGGCAAACAGTTCAATCTGACTTTTGTTCAGTTAAATTAAATTGGCCATATTATATTATTATATCCATCCAACCATACAAACATCTTCCGACCATATATCCTGGTTCGGGTACAGCTTGTTGAAAATTATTTGTAATATTTTTAAAATGGCAGTTACATTTGCATGGATCGTTATCTTCTAGTGCACATAAAAGACTTTTTTTTAACTTCTAAAATGTATTTGTTTAATCTTTATCTCAGCAAAAATAAAGGCTGACATGTTTCCCTTCATCTCACCCAGAAAGACTGATAACCTTGGAGCCAGGAAACAGTAAAGTTTGTTGACACTAATGCTTTTTTGTTCATAATGTTGATAATGAAATGGTCTTTCATGACATTATATTACCATGAAGTGCTATTGATTGTCCTTTTCCACCCCGGACTACAGAGACTGAGCTTACATCAGCCGTGAGTTATGTGCTAATTTTATATTATACCAATTATTGAATAGCCTGTCATTATAATACTACACATGGCTGCTGATCAATGGGTGCCTGTCATGTATTGGATTTCACACAAATTCTGAAAGCATGAAATGGGATTTTAACTAACCAATCTGGCCAGATAATGCTTGTTTGTTCCCATTTCCCAGAACTCCACTGTTGTGATTTCTTCATCCAAACCAGACTGTTTTTCTGTTATTCCTCTTTTTCTCACCTGCAAAAAAGCTTAGTGGTTGAGTCCTGATTCGGCCCAGACTTCTAAATCATAGCTGGTGTGTTCAAGTTAGTTGTGATGTGTTTATGGCGGCTTTTGTGGAGGCTTGCGAAAGGCTTTGAGGCTCGCTCAGTACGGGTCTGCCCTGCTGTTTCCCAGAGCAGTACTTTGTGATGTCATGCAATTATGGTGACCTTTGAACTTCTCATACCTTTGTACTTCTGGTGCGGTTTGTATCTCTGCGGCCTGCTGGGAGAAACTTTATGGGAAAACGGCAAAGCGATTGGCACAAAGGAAATGAATTACGACAAGAGAACTATGATAATGTTAAATGCAAAATGGCGATTTTGGCAAGTGATAAATCTAAAATTATGAAATCATCAGTGAAGTCAGTGCTTGTTGTACAAGTATTTTTTTTATAGTACAATTTATCATGCTTTTTGCCAATGAAAACTAATAATTCCGTATGTGTACATGTTGAAGAGAAATTTTATATTGCACAAATTTTCAGTGTTTTATGTTTAGGACCATGTCAAAATAATGCACTAAGTCATCGCACCACCAAGTAACAGTGTATAAGAGTGAATTGGTAGTCGTAATGACATCTCCAGAGCACTGTGTGTATTTTGCTTGTTGCAGATTGTGTTCCTTACATCCAGCAGTCCAAAGACAAGCACTGAGATGATTTGGCATCAGGGCACAATCAGGGGGCCTAACACTTAACAGGGGCCCTTAAATATATAGAAGTATATGTTAAATTTGCCAAGAGGGCCCAAGATGACATTTTGCCAGGGGGCCCAGAATTTCTAGGCCCCTGCTTGGCATTTTCAAATTATTAATAGAGTGATTGTAACTGCATCTGTGTATTTTGTGATGGATTGGCATCCCATCCAGGCTGTACCCCTGCCTTATGCCCTTTTCTGCCTGGGATAGGCTCCAGGGCCCCTGAGGATGCTGACCAGGATAAGCAGGTTGGAAGTGGGAGGTTAGATTTGGTTCCCAGGTGTAGAGAACAAAATGCTTATAATTACAGAGCAGGGATTAATCTACAGATGTAATAGGTATATAAAAATATGTGCTAGCGGAATCATGCAGATTTTTTTCTCCCCAACTTCTTAGGAGAGCTTAGATTTTGAGCAATGCCCATTTTTGGTCACAGATGTGATGAAGAGGTCTGCAACCAGGCCCTTGTTGCTCATTACCGTCGATGATCAACACTAAAACGTTGGTGTCCTGTAGAGGAAGTGATGAAAACACTAGCTGTCGGTGTTGGCAGGGAATTAAGCCAGCTCCCCTCTGTCCTGCGGGTGTGACACAGAGCTAGCGGGTGGAGCCTCCGCTGTGGCCGACTGCACCGCTGCTCGTTTGCTTTTGCGGAGCCGCTAGCTGCTGTCCTTCATTCAAATTAGAGCCTCAATGCAGGATTCATAAGGCGCTCGTCAGCTGACGGGCAGCCTGGCTAATTCCCTCCGCAGTTACTGTCCGGCATCCAGCTGTGGCCATCGCCGGCATTATTTGTACAGATGTTGAAAATAAAAAAGCTCGCACAGACTCTGCTATTCATCATTTGGGGTTTTTTAAACATATTTACCATGTGTATATAAATAATAAGGGAAGACATAAAAGAAGGGATCTCTTTGTCAGGTAGAATGCCAGGAACACTCTGCAGTGTATGGACTTCATTTATTGTTGCAGTGTGTGCAGATTAATTGGATTAATTGTCATGTCACTTAATTGGATTAAAACCTAGAATTCTGTAGATTATGGAGCCTCGGGTAATCCCCCGACTGCAACCCCCCAATTAAAGCTGTCAAAGCTTTGCCGTAGCTAGAAAAATATTTGTTGCCGTCTTTAAAATGTCATTTTCGCACACTATAAGGCATGAAACGCATCTAAAGTGCACAAATTTCACCTTTTGCTTTATTGTGCAGTCGGCGCGCAGATGCGTTACGAGAATATGGCGCGGATTAGCAGAGGGTAAAGTGGGCCGGTATCTGCTAAATGCGACTCGCCAGAGTCTGGGATCTTCAAGGCTTTCGCAATTCCACAAAGGGGGAGAAACAGGCAGCCTTTCAAGTCAGGCAAATATTAGCTTTTCGTGGCATGGGGGTACCTTAGAATCCCCCGCCGGGGTCTTCAGGGATCATTTAAATCCCATTCATAAAAAAAGAGAAAAAAGCGACTGAAAGGGAGTCAATTAACAAAATTCATCTGTCATCAAGTCTTTAAACTGTTTGGATTTATAAACTTCCAAAAAAAGGGAATTTCTGGCTCCGGTTACCTTTCGGCTGCGGTTGCCCGCCGTTCCACTCGAGTCGCTGGCCGGCCTTACGGTGGGGAACAAGAGCCAGTGTTCGGCGTGTTTGGATTGGTGAAACGCAGCATTAATATGAATGACTTGATTGGAAATCTGGCGCGTCGGAAAGGTACGGCATCCACCGAAAGTATGCAGCGGAGGATTCCCGCTGACACATGTGAGCTCTGGAAGAGATTGTGTTTCCCCACTCAGCCTCAGATGTATAATACATCACCGAGGCATAAAAGTGTCAACCGTCAAACATTTTCTGTTCCGTCTGTTAATTATTCTGCATTTGTAATTCAATCGTATATTTTAATCTTATTCATACTTTTTTTTTTTTTGCTTTACACTGCTCTGGAAAGTGTGGTGATTATTTAGGCCCTAACACTGATTTGGAAGTTCAGATGCGGACACTGACTCAGTACGGGCCTCTGTTTCCGCTGTTTCCCCGATGCTCAAACAAGCGTAAATTAAGACGGGGAGAATTTGTGCCTTAGCTAAATGAAGTTAAACTTTCCCTTGAAAGGCCTGTCATCATCACTTTGTAAAGTCGAATTAAAAGCAGACAGCGAACAGGAATGCATTAAGCTGCCTGTTTACCTGCTGTAATCCAATTATGCCGGGTAATAGCAGTACATTTACTAGTGTTTTTATTTCTCATTTTAACTCAGTCATGGGATATGGGTTATAAAGTCACGGTCATGGTGTGTTTGTGTGCGGGGGAGGGGGGGGGGGTTGGGGACAGATTGATTGAGATAGCTGCTGTTCCTTTGAGAGCCAGCCACCGTGTCTCCAGACTCGTGTCACTGAGACGTGTTGCCTTTCTGCTGTAGATACATGCTGATGATGTTCTCACCAAAGAGGAGCAGATCCACCTGCTGTTCAGCGCCAAGCGGATGTGTGAGATTGTGATGAAGTCCAATTACAAGACTTCAGGTAAGTGCACTCCTGCTCGAGGCTGAGCGGGCGGGGTTCCTCCTGGCAGTCGCCGCGGTTTCATTTTCAGAACCATACCTGCAAGGTCAGTCATCAGCCTGCTGCTGTTCTGGCGAAAATGTATGCAGCTGGCATCTATATGGCCGATGCCTCCCGGTCCCACGTCCAGGGCTGGAGGCTCAAATCCCAGGCTAGTCTGTGTTTGAGGAGTTTGCATGTGTTCCTCCAGGTACTCCCACAGTCAAAAAGTACTGTTCTAGCATATTGGGGCAGTGGTGGTGTACTCGAAAGGTTGCCGGTTCAAGTCCCTGACCTGTAAGTACCACTGAGATACCTTGAGCCAGGTTCTGCCCCCCAGCACTGCCCCCTGGGTGCTGACGTAGCTGCCCACTGCAGTATCACATGGATTAAATGCAGAGGATACATTTCGTTATGGTGTGTAACTAATGACAATGAACCACTTTAAATATTGGCTAAATTCCCCATAGTGTATGAATGTGCGAGCCTTGCGATTGGCTGGTAGCCCTTTCAGGGTATTCCCCTGCCTTGTACTCCCTGCTAGGCACCATGTGTCAAGGAAAAGCAATTGGGTCAGAACAATTACAAAGTATTTCCGAACAATGAATTCTACACCCAACCCATGAAATCATAGGTGTAGGTTCAGTTTATGTGCACTAATATATCGCATAAACGGATGCACTGTTGTGCTGGGAGTCACTGGCACAAAGCGAATAAATGCATTATTGGATATAACCATGCGCTCAAAACGGTGATGTTTCTTTCAAATGGAATCAGTGGACGTGGAGAAAACACGGCCAGCTGTGGGAGTGCCAAGCGACTTTAGCGCTGAACCGAGGCTGTAAGGGGAGTGCCGTTCCTGGGGCTACTGCCATACATCCTCAGGTCAAAAATATAGGAGAGAACGAGCTGTCGGGCCTTATCATTCTCCCTATAAAACACTGCTGGCTCTGCGCAGTGAAGCACTGGAGCTGCAAGGAATGTCGCCAGCAACCCAGGGTAGTTAGCGCCAACAGATCGGCTGGAGAGTCACTTTATACTCCTGACCGGATTCATTTACACAAAATGATCTTGACGTGGATTGGTCGGTATGTTTGCTATAGTCACTGCTTCACCATCCGGTCTCGATTTGTAGCCGCGCTCCCGCCGTATTTTACTCTCTGATGATGATGCCTTTTCCCCGCTGTTAAGACATTACTTTTACTTAGCAGCTACTTTTTGTCCATAGCAAATTAGGGTCAGAGAGCTGGGGCGTCTCGCATCCAACAACCCAGCAGAAGCTAAGGGGTTAAGGGCCCTGCTCGCTGCGCTAGCTGAAGGCCCTCCCTGTTTCACTGCGCACACAGTCGAAGGGCTGCTAGGAAAATGTGTGTATTTTATGTTTCCGTCATGTATGCGTGTCAGACACATATCATATATATATTATTATATGCAGTGTTTGTGGGGTTTTTTTGTCTCTGCCGGCATATTTTCTCAAAAGTCTGCTTTCATAGACAAATTAGAGTAATGAAAGACGTGAGTTTAATTTTTTATTTATCAAATAAATTTAAAAAGTGAAAAAGGGTAATGGATTTATTTGCCAGTTTATAAATCAAAAGGTTACTGATAGAGGACCCAGTAAAAACAGTAGAGGCAAAAGCTGGGTGTTTTTGGGGGGAAAAAGAAATAGTTAATGCTTTATCTTCTGCTGAACCTTGGGAGGAATTTCGAGAATCTGCCTTCTGGGAAATGCATTTAATTTAGCTGCATAAAAAAACAAGATTTGCAGAAATCATTTTGAGCACATGCCGTATTTTCATGGCCCATTGTAACTAACATGCACAGCGCAGCTGAAAAATTGCATAATTGATAAATCACTTTGACTGTTATCATGTCCAGACGGCAGGCTTAAAATTACACATTAGACTATTATACCAACACTATATTTTAGAAACTGTTTGTATTATATCTTCCACTTACTACCACTACCACTTCAAAATCCACAATATCTCTTATTCAGCTTCAGAATTTCAGCTTTATGGTGATATTATGTAAACATTTAATTTTTCAAATTTCAATACTGTGACTAATAATGGTCTTCTAACATGTACACTTTACATTATAAACATCGCGAACATTGTGACTTGAACAAGTGACTTGCTTTCTTTTGAAATATAATACTATATAGCATTGTCCACTTTGTTAGTACATACTTATTTTTAGTTATAATAAACTGTTTTAATAATCTGTGACACTGGTATGTTCGCCTGCATTTTTTTAATTTAAATGATCATGATGCATGTAAGGTAAATTTTAAAAGAATGTTAATGTAAATTGGCAAATGTTTTTCTTTGTAAACCAGTTCTATATATATATAGAACTGTTCCCAGTAGCAGCCCTTGGACTTCAAATATGTCACATATACTGTTGCTGTCCTTTGGAAAATCGTGTATCTCTAAAAATCCCTTATTTCAGGTGCAATTTTTTTTCTTTTTGTTAGAAGTTACTTTGCGAAATAAACCTAAAGCAATATACAATACACCCCAAATATAAACCTCTATTTGTATCTATACAAATTACCATCATGAATACAAATGTTAACTAGTACAAACATAAACATTAGTTAAATAATGGATGACTTCATAAAATGTCTTTTCATCAGTCAGTTTGTCAATTGCTATCAGAAGACAAAGGGTGTCTTTCGTCAATAGTAAAAAGTTGCAATTGTCCAAAAGTGGACATACATGGTTTTCTTCGGGCAACAACACAGGAGCATATATTTCCGAGACTGCTTACATTCTATCTGAAGCTTGCAAGACAGAATTCTAAGGTGCATTTGTGCATTATAGACATTTGGAAATCGATTTGAACCCACAACCTTTCAAAGGAATAGATCCCAATCTTTCTGAGCTGATTCCTCCCCCACTGAGTTGAACCCCCATCCATGCTGAATCATTTGCACATGTCTAATTTTTGGAATACTGGAAAACAAAAAATATATATACATCTGAATTTCTGTGTATGTTCCAACATACAATTCAAGCTCCTCATCCAGCCCATCCTAGTGCTTGTGTTCCTCTTGGTTAAAAGTGCTATGGAACGAGACGCCACAAACTTCAGTGAGCACTCCTGGGCTTCCCGAGCGAGAAAAAATAAACAATTAAAGGGAACCATGCCCAAGAACATAAGAGGAGGAAGGAAAGTCCACGCTTTGACTTCACTTCCTGAAACGTGAGGTTTGACCAGTATTTGTATAGCAATGAGCCACCAAAAGGCTTCTGGCGCATTCCAACAGTGGGAGCAGAGCAGAAGCTCCATGGTGTGACTTTGTGGTCTGCAGGCCCTTAATTCTCCACTCAAAAGTTACACTTTGTGACATTGGCAGTCAGTAATCATGAAAGGTTGGGGTCACATCTTTGAGGATGTACTGGTACTGGAGTGTCCTTTTCTAGACTTCTGGTCTACATTTGGGAAGGAGTATAACTTGGGAACAGTTGTATTAGGACTGTACATTTCAACCAGTGGGTCATCCATCCATAGCTATTAACAAAAAATACCACTAATGTGCTGAAAGTACGTGTTAAGGACGGTCCAGCTGCCTCAGCCTTTATTGTTATTGCATGGCTAGCTGCTAACTCTTAGCAGTAACATGTGCTTTTCATTTAGTTTCCTGTACTGTGCAATTTTTTTATTTATCATTCTCTAATATAATAAAAAATCAGTTCAAATAGCCTGGCACCTTCCGTTACTGAACAGACCCAGGTATACTCATATTACCAAGCAACAAAAAGAACTAGTTATACCATCGTAATTCACCTGCTGAAGGCAGTGTGTCAGAACTTTGTCCATTTCCCCCAGATGGTCAATAGATGTGACAGATGTGTGCACAGCTTTTGAGCTATTTGAGGATTTGTTATCCATTATGTTGTTTAAGTAATAAAAACGTTAAAAAGTAGAAGCCCACATCCTGGACTTGCCACTGTGCTGCCCTGTTATCGGTGAATTTGAGGTGAATTTTCCTCCCCCCTGTCCAAACAGATGCTTTCATATGAACCATACTGTAGGCTCCTACACAGCCCTGCCAGCCCCTCAAGCTCCCAGTTTAAACGAATGCCGCCTTAATGAGAAGATTTCATAGCTTTTACCACCAACTAAGCATGTTCCAGAGAATTTATGGCCCGATTTATGTGGTTATTATTTCTTGGTCTTAAAGAGATTTATTACACTGCCAGCCCCATTACATTTATCAGTTTACTCATTGTTGTTGGTGATGCTGTTGCGAATTGTAAGTGATTTTTTTTTTTTAATTGCAATGATAAAATGTTTATTCTGGCTTCCAGGGTGGGGGGGTCAGTTTTACACCAGTGTTACGCTCTGTGTGTGTGGGGTTTGTGCGTTTTCTCTGCATTTTCCAAGGGTTTCCTCTGGCTACTCCGATTTCCTCTCACAATCCAAAACTGCACATGGAGAAGCCAATTGGCGTTGAATTGCTCACGGTGTGTGAGCATTTGTGCATGAATATGAGCTGTGTGATGACATCACCTTCAGTTCGGCCCCTGCAATGTGCCCCGTGTGCCCTGGGAGGTTGTGTATATGTGTGTGTGTGTGTGTACATGCATACAATACATTCCCACAATCAAAGGACCTCACAAGTTTAGCAGCTCCTCAAAAATTGTGACTGAGGTCCTCACCCCTTCAGCCTTACTTTTATAAAAATCCGCGACTGCAATCAAAAAAGTTAAAGTACCAAAAGTCTTGTATTCTGTTTGGTTACTTATGGTTAAGGTTAGGACTGGTTAGGGGTAAAGGGTGTCGTGATTAGGATTAGGGTTTTCCCCACAGAAATTAATAGAGAGCACCCACAAAGATATGAATACAATCATATGTATATGTTAAAGTTTTTTCTATGCTATGGTTGAATGCACATTGTTTTGGTCCTTCTGTTCTAAATCATTGCCTGCATTCTCAGATGGATATCATTAGCTATCAGAAGTCATTCATTTTGCATGATCTGTCACTCGGAAGAACACTTTTCTAACCTGCTTGCATTTTATTCTGCTTCTTTGTGCATCAGTGTGGATGAAACCATTTAGGGTTCTCTAACAGGGAACAGCAGAACCAATCGAACCCTGGTCAACACTGCATTTCTCTCTCCTTGATTTATTTTTTGACCTTCTATTGAGCTTGAGTCCCTCTGAGAGAACGCCACAAGCTGACATTCTTAGAGGGGCAGTAGGTTCCTGATTTATATCTAGAGACTCAGAAGAAATACAATGAACTAAAGCTGGTTAAATAAGGAACAGTAATGTAGAAATAATCATGTAGGAGTACAAAGAAGAGTTTCTTAGCTGCTAAATTGACCATCTCCAGAAAACTGATCGCATAACAGAGTAGCGGAGGAATCTGACGACTCTGGCTGTTGAGGGCATTTTGTAGTCTTGCATCATTTTGTCACTGCTGAGTGCTCGCTGTCTTCTCAGGTCATTACTGTATGGCACCCAGAATGCAGGCAGTCTTGTGCTCGTGCTGTTTTGTTCCCAGTTCTTTTATTTTTGCTCCTGATAAACTCGTCTGAAAATTGTCAGTGGGCAAAACTGACCCAGAGTCGAACTTCTCATCTTGAAGAGTGACAGACGGTGTGTGGCTTAGTGGGTTAGGAGGTTGTGCCTGTAAACGTCAGGTCGCCGTTTTAAATCCCAGCGTTTGCAGAGTGATTTCTCCATAGAGCCCTTGAGCAAGGATGTCGATCCCCAATTACCCCTGGAACTGTTTGACCCTGCTTCCTCCAAAAAAAGGATAAAAGCATCTATATGTGTGTATGGAGGTGGGCTCTGGTGAGTCGGTGTTAGGGGATTTCAGGAATAGCCCCTTTCAAAGTGGGGGCATGTCTGCCTGATCGGGGAGCAGCTGAGAGGGAAAGCAGACTAAACCTATTGGCTGGATTGTGAAGAGCGTAGCCAATTGCCATCACCGAACACGAAGGGGGTGTTGAGTGTGCTAACCGCTATATGGAGGTGTCACGACAGGGTGTAAAAAGGACCCGTTGGTAATATACAGGTGTCCGTGTAGCTGCCTGCAAAAACCCAGACCACTTCACATTCTGTATGTTTTGTGAAGAAAGTCAAAAAAAAAGTCTGACGTCTGAAGGTCTTTCTTTGTAATAACGATGTGGTACCTGTAAAAGGGCCAGTGTGAAATAAACATTCAGACAACATCCATAAACATCCACACTGCGCTTGTGGGTCCATTCAAAGTACACCCAAGGACAACCAGGCCCTGTGAACTAGGAAATATGAACAATTAAAAGAAAAATGAAGTTTTTTTTTTTTTTAATGTTTGCGAAAACCTGGAAATGTTTCTTCCTGTGACTTTGCGGATACTGTAGTAGTTATGGAGAGAAATATTTCCCTCCATGAATTTGGCCATTGTTATAATTTTTAAGTGTCTTTTTACCAATTTATTATCATTATTATGGCTGCTTACATACATGACTGTGAGTTACTGAAGATGGACGTTTGTGAGAGTATCACTGTCATACAATGATACAAAGAATAGGATCCCATGATTCTTATCTTTCTCCATATGGTTTCATTGGGTTTGTGCAGCTCTGCTGTATTTCTATAATTCAGTATTTCTGTCTGTACATAAAATGTGCTTTTTACAATAAACTATAAATAAAATAACAGTATATAAAAAAAAAAAAAAACTATATTGGCACCGGACCACTCTATAGCAGGTGCATTTCGGGTCATGGTGTAGTCTGGAATCTGCTTGATTAAGAGTCGGTCCTCTTTAATGGGGTCCTTAGATGCTTACAGAAGATTACAGCAAGGCCCATGGATGGTGTTCCGCAGACCACTGAGTGGCAGGGAGATAACGATCTATCCCGGTGACGGCAGCCCTGGAGATGTAAACAGCACAACTTAATTTATCGCCACGTGTATCCCCATTTACTCTGTGTCTCAGATGGCTTGCTCAAAACTGCCGCGTTTGAAAACATAGTCCGCAGATTCTCTCTGACTGCCTTTGGTCCCCTACGCAATATTCTGTCATTTAACGCGGCGGAACAAAGGCACCAGTCACAGAGAGAGCTGTGTCCTCGCGGTGTTTCCCGGCAGCAGGATATCGAGTCTTGTTTTCTGCCTCCTGACATCTCCAGGAATGTCTCTTAAACGGCGGGATCCGTAACGTCGCCGCCAGGTTGGATGCGATGTCTCTTGCGCTGGGGTTATCGTCTTCATCTGCCTAAAAATATTTCGGAAAGGCCCCGCTCTATGCAAGCCGACGCTCGCGGACGGGGCTCTTTCTAACCACACGTAGCGAAAACAGCCCATAAGTTTGGGTGGGGAGACATGCAGCCTCTCAGTGCTACAATGGGCTGTTGCTGCGGCTAATTGCTTAGCTCATGTATTGTCATTCCAGAAGAGAGTCGTGTAATCGATGCCTTCTGGCTCTGAGGGCAGCTCCACTCCTCACACTTTCAGCGAAACACCGAACATCTTATTACAAAGGGAAAATACTGCGGTTTGGAAAATTGCTGCTTAACAATATTTGATTTCCTGTGGGTTCTTTCTTTTACTTTGCAGACCTTGAAGGTAAGAAAACATAGAGAATAATAGATAATGTCACATGTGTGAGTAATTAGGTGGTCTGAGTCGATGTCAGAATGCATTTTTGAAATCCTCCTACGTTATTCTCAGACAGGTAGTTCGGTCCACCGCAGAAGAGCCTTCTGCCAGCAATGCAGATGGTCCCCAGGATCTCCTCGAAGTGCCAGATTTAGCTATTTAATTTTAGTTTTCTGGAGCACAAAGGTCCCACTTCAAATCTGACAGTGGCACATGGGCTGAATGTGATTTATTCATTCGGTTTGTTTCCATTTTCTCTTATAAAAAGAGAGTTTCTCTTAATACAAAATTAGCTCCCTAACACAAAAACCTCTAAACGTCTTGCGGGAGACGAATCCGGAGAACTGCGACTGGATGCAGAGCTTCGCTGCTGATTTTGGCACGGTCAGTATCTTACCCTGTGGTTTGTGAGCCCACCCTGGAGGTGAGGTGCCACTGTAAACACGACAGTTAACAGGCCTATTATTAGAAAAGCAGCGTGATGAGGAATAATCAGAATTGTGTGTGAGACAGATTGGGCGATCGCGGTCAGCATCGCATGAGTCGACCTGCTTGTTTCAGACCTGCCCTCCCGGTGTAGGCCAGACCCTCGCAAGCCACACCACGGACGTGTGCCGGAGGAGCTCGCATATTTGTGATTCTGAGTTTCTGCGCCTTGGATAAACAAGGGGCCTCAATGGCTGCCTTGACGCAGGAGTCCTGTCCGGAGAGACACCGGGGTTTGCCTGGGTTTGGACAGCCAGGGGATGTGGGCATAGAGGCCTCAGATTTTGCAGTGTGTGGAAATAGCTCACCATTCAAACCTGCGGTCGACGAGTAAAATAACACTAGGCCTCTGCCCCCCACCCCCTCCAAATCCAGCCAGCTCAAATACATCCAGACTCAGAGCGATATAGAGAGGCCTACAATGTGGGATGAGAGGAGTGGAACCAGCAACGATAAACATTAATAAAGCCCCCTCAATGACATCAATAAATGTGACCGCCCCACCCCACCCGCCTCAACCTGCCCCCGTTTATATTTAAATTGGTTACGAATTTACAGGAAATTATATTTCTGGTTGGTGTTTCATTTGAGATGTGTAGGTGGTCTGGAGGGGTCATGGGAGCGAACGGCGAAATGTGAGAGGAAAGTAACGCAGTGATTCCTTACAGCTGCAAGGCTTCGGTTTTTGAGCATTGGAATAGAGGTGTACCAGCATGGAAATCCTTTTGAAAGCAGCAAAAAAAAACCCTCTGGTTTCTAATGGCATGCCGATCCGTCTGGCTCCATTCCCTAAGCATATCGACGAGGGCTTCCTTGCCGTCATCTTTCGGTTTTTCTTCAAAACTCCGACTGAAAATAATAGATCTACAGCGCAGAAAGTAGATTCTCATTTATGCCAGGCTAGTTATTAGTGGTTATAGTGGGAGCAGCTGTTTTCAATGACAGAAAATAAAAAGCGAAACAGACCCGCAGTTGTGGCCAGAATGTTCTGGAAAGAGAGGGATTTCTTTCTCACCATTAGACATTGGGGTTTTCTACACATGATGTAGTCATTAAACCAGATTGTCTCGAGTGGTTAAATCTCTGAAGAATGTATTCAACCCAAAATTGATGGAGAGTTTGTTTTGATCTGCATTTTGTTAATGATACTCCTGTTTCAGTCTGAATTGCGCCAGACTGTCCTCAAACACAAAGAACCTGCTCTCATTTAGTTGAGTAATGGATTTGAGTGTTTAATTAGAAGTAATGTATTAATAATGATCAATCGACCTCAGTCACTTTGACATAGCTGCTGGTGGTAAGCTGGACAACCAAACGCTTTTTGTGGGTTCCCTATGTAGCAAAATGGTCAGAATTGCTAATGCATCCACACAGTAATGATTCCCAGAGATTAAGTGATGGGAATGAGTATGGAAAACACTGAAGTGGTTAGTCTTGTTTTATGGAACCCAGTTAGACTTTTATTGCCCACCCTGGCGAACGCACCATTTAAAATCCTTCTTTTGCATTTCGTCATTAGGGAGAAAACGTGTGCATATGTAGATCTGTTGTTTAATATTAAGATACGAATACATAACTCTAAGGGTGCCAGAAGTAATGAACTTGTGCAGAGTCAAAGTTAAAGGATGTTAATTGAGCATAACTGAAGCAAATGATGAGATGAATGTATGCATGGATATCAGAGTATTCCTTGCGGTTACTCGTTGTAGACCATGATAGGAGCTGGGCTTGGCTTCAGAGAACTGAATTTGCAGTTGTTTCACAATATGGCGGTTTCCAAATTTACCAAATGACTTTTTCCATTATATATGATATAGCCATATAGACATGGTTCATTTTGTCTGTACCTTAGCATCAGTATTGAAAGGCCAGCTGTAAACATGCTTTGCATGACAATCTTTCTGGGAAACGGTTAGCTGACAGTTTTCAAGGCAAAGCTAACTATAAGACAACTGGCCTGACCCCCCCATCCTCATCTGTCAAATGTAAACTGGAGAAACATCATCATGGGTCAGACAGCCCAGCCAAAGTACATGGTGTACAGTTTGAGAGCCTTCTGGAGAATGGCTTCATGCTGTGGTTTTGGGAGACATCTCGATATGCTGAATGGCATTTTTACATCCCAATATAGACCCCCCACCATATTGAAGTCCTTCTGAATATCGTAAATATTTGTAAGTCGAGTTTAAATATTTACACTATCCGTCTTTAGTTACTCTAACCATTTATGTTTAATTAACGACACATCTTACCAAACAAATAGTATTCGATGCCAAAGGCAGACGCTAACGGACCTCATAAGGATGACTTATTTCAGTGCGTTTAGGCTGGGATTCAACTCAACATCTGGCAGTGAGATCTACCAGCTGGTGCTGTTTGCTGAATCCTCTTTTCCCCGTGTGCACTCATGTACAGTCATTTTATGGTTGTTATTACAACCTATTTATGCATCAGACGTTCAGTTCATAGTTTCTGACCACACAGCCAGCTTAGAAACATGGGTAATGTCGATGTCCGTTCGTTCACACTTCCTTTTGATGTGTGGCTATTCAGATAAAATATACGGAGATGACTACGGGTTTGTGCACATAGTAAGGAAAGCTGGCCAAATTTAAAGCTGTTTTTGAGATGAATAAGCTTTTTTTTATTTAGAAGTTTTAGCAGTCAGAAAATGTTATTGCATAGTGACCGATCCATACAAAGCATGTTATTTTCTCAGCTTCCTCTCCAGGCTTCGAACCCAGCTTTCCATTGTAAGACACACCTTGCTTTGACACAGTTTTCCCAGTTTGGCACCTTGTTACCTACATGCCAAGTACTTTTTTTGGTTATTATGGATTTTGAGCTGAGTAATCACTAATTACAGATTTCACTATACGGATTGTTAATTATAGAAGGTTCAATTAAAGAAAGGAACAAAGGAAGTCTTGCCCCTTTTCTGGTGTAATAGCATTGGATTCATTAATTGCTGGCCGTCTGGAACACTAAACTTGTCCAAGGTTCCCCAATAAACAAGTATTTCTGCTTTATATTTGGAAACGGGAGTGGGCTTCATCCCACTGCTGATTTGGGAGTGTAGCTAATTCACACTCCCTAAACGGCGCACTCCCTCTGCCCCTCAGATGGCTTCTGCCAGCCGGAGTGGGATGGCGTTGTGTGCTGGCCAGAGGGAGCCCCCGGCAAGGTCGTGTCCACCGCCTGTCCCGAATATATCTACGACTTCAACCATAAAGGTACGAGTGCTGCCCGCCAACCTGGAAGCCAAGCAGTGAGCTGAAGGTTGCCTGCCGCTGGCATCCTGACCCCTTAACCTGATCTGCTCTCTGTAAATACCATGCTGTATAATCAGGTAATGCTCTCAGATGCTCTGGATGAAATCATCAAATAAGTCAATGTATCAGGACACACAGCCACACGGTCTCAGTTTCAAAGATCCACTTATGCATTTGTCAGGAATCATGCTGAAAAAATGTATGAATAATGTATGAATAAAATATTAGAAGAGCAACCAGCTCACTGTGTAACACCTCCAGCATTGTGGGCCTGGAGTTTGCATCTGTTTGTCTGGGTTTTCTCTTCCTGACCAAAAAACATGAGGTTAGGTGAATCGGTGCTGCCCATTGAGTGTTAATGTGTGCCTTGCAATGGACTGAGAAGGTCCCCTGCCTTGTGTCCTGTGATAGACTGACATTCTGTCCAGGGTGTCCCCTGCCTTGTGTCCTGTGATAGACTGACATTCTGTCCAGGGTGTCCCCTGCCTTGTGTCCTGTGATAGACTGACATTCTGTCCAGGGTGTCCCCTGCCTTGTGCCTTTATTATTCTGGAGCTCTATGCTCCAGAATCACTCTGATCTTATTCCAAGTAGTTGTGGAAGATGTATGGATTAATATGATGGAACCGGTTTATGTAATTATTAATGTCACGGGTACTGTTTGAGATTTTGGACCCAGACCAATCCAATAATCCAGACCAACCCCCCCCGTCCCAACACACACACACACACACGCGCACCTTTTTTACACCACCCCTGATTAATTCTACAGTTGGATTAGTAGAGGTACGTAGATGTATTAGAATTAATATGCCATTATATTTATTATCGATGTCCTTTAACACAATTGACTTCATTTTGTCTACCTTCATATTGGTTCTGATGGATGCTGTCTGTGTCTTCCTGCTGCTCCCGGATGAATGCGATTGGTTCCTTTGTCACTAGGCCACGCCTACCGCCGCTGTGATATGAATGGCACCTGGGAGCTGGCCAGCACTAACAACAAAACCTGGGCCAATTACAGCGAATGTGCCAAGTTTCTCACTCCATACAACCAGAACCACGAGAAGGTATGTCTCTCAGTGATTCATACACACTAAATTTAGATTCTAAGGTTAACTCGGATCCATCTGAAATCCATCTGAAGGAGGTTATCCTGAATACAGAGTGAATACAGAGCCAATTTCTGTGCTGCCTGACACTTTTATCAGTAATTTTTCTCTCATCCAGCTGTACAACGACCATCTGTGGCGAAATAACGTAAATTACTTTTTGAACTGATAACAGAGGTCCTTCTGGATTTCTCAAGCCTCCAGACAGCAAGAACAAGCAATACTCTGGGTGATGAAAGTAGGCTTTTTACTGATTTCTGTAGCTCATAAATGGCTGCTGTACATCACAGAAGGCATGTGCCGTGTCCTCCATTAAAACTTCCCGAGCATTTTAAAGCGAACCCCCCAGCTGTTTCACAAATTTTCCCATGTTTAAAGTGTTTACTAAAATTATGCTAAATAATTGCGTATGCTGACCCACATAGATTTTTCGAAATACTCCCATTGGAATCATATCACTTGCACCATTATATTACTATTCATCCAAGCGCTGAAGCGCGAGAGCCACCTGGCTGAAATACAAATGGGTCAGTATAAAGTGTCTGGTAATTGCCTTTAGAAGCTTAACACACGATTTGATTGGAGACACGTTGCCAAGTAAATCCTACCTGGTAAGCGTTGCAGAAATTAAAGGTTTTAAACGGGTGCTTGGTACTGTAAATAAGGTTCCTGCTGTAGTAATTCAGGGATCCATATGGAATTTCAACATTTCAAAAAGTGATTGCAGATGACTGACATACCACAGCATAATAGCCCGTGACTTTTTTTTTCATCCATCCATTTTATTGGTTAGCTGACTCCAAGGGGGGGGGGGGGGTTGTTTCTGGGGCTCCCATCTTCTTAATAATAAACATTAATAAACATTAGCTAGCAGGTAGAGTGAGAAGATCGTAGATAGCTAACTAGATAGTGTGAGCGGTTCTTCCCACCACGTGTACTCTGCCTTGTATTGGGCAGAGCCGGGTGTGCATGGGTCAGGAGGAGGGGTGAGCTGGGCGCCGGTATCCGTTCAGCAGCTTATCGAACACTCGCTGATGGGGTGCAATTAGAAAGGTGTAAGTCTCCCACGTGCCTAGCCTCACTCGCGAACAATGCAAAATTATATTTATGCTCATGATGTATGCATACTAGTTACATACATATGCAGGGCTTAGTTAATCCCAATATTATATAATAAATCAAAGCAGTTTATATTAAATACCCATAATGTGTTATGGACTAGGGGACCCTGATGCACGATCCTCACCTCTTCATGTGCACAGCACAGAAAGATCAGGACTCTTATAAATGGGAAACGACAGGAGGAGGGGGATGTAGAACACAGCATCGTGGGAAATTTAAAGGAGTAGCGTACCACTTTAGAAAGAGAAATCAGAATTTTGTGTAATTATGAATAAATTACACTGGCTAGTCAGCAGATCATGCTAACTTCAGCATCTGCTAAATATAGAACACGTGTAATATTTAGTGTAGTGACTGTTTGTGGCCTACAGGGTGACCCAAACCTCCGAGGCCCCACGTACAGTAAATGCATGGTTGGAGTGGTGCTTAATACTACTGCTGGCTGACCCAAGAGAGAGGTGTCTCAGTGATTCAGCTGGGTTTATTTCACTAATATATTCATTTGACTCCCTTTATTGAATTGACATGCTACTGCTACTGGATTCTGAATCTTACAGTATATCATATTCACTGATGTCCAGAAACTAGAGGTCTGAGACCCACCATGAGTTGGGTATGGGTCAGTTTTTTTACGCACAGCTTCGGGCTCGGTCAGGTCGGGATTGCATGATTTTTTTTTTTATGCACAAATCGTTTTTTGCACTTGCTGGCTCCTTTGCGCGTTTGCACTTTGCACAGTAATATATGTCGAAGCCTCTCATTTAATTAGGTTTGCATAAAAATATCTTCTTCTGATATAATTTAAATATTGTTTTTGATTTTTATCGTTTTGATTTTTATGGAAGGAAATAATGAACATTTTGTGAAGTGACACCGGTTTTATACTGGCCACATTTTACAGCTATTGTCACACTCATGCACACCATCTTGACAAATTTCCCAAGTATAACTGGAGCTATACATTCAGTATTTTTGGAAGGCAAAAAACCGTCAGATCGAAAAAGTTTTGAGGATGCTTGACTCTCATTTTCTTCGATTTGCTAATTTACGTGCCTCTGGTTACAAATGTGACAGAGAGCCAGAAAGCAGCTGGATTATTAGGTGCTTGAGTTACATTCCTGTCTTGGGTATATAAATATAAGTCAGAGAAATGTTCCACTATTCTATAGGCTAAATTATAGAGGAGGTTCTAAGTTTAGATTTTGGTTTTCATTGACATTTCTTTTGAACCCCCAACCCCCTCCCCCCCGCCCCCTCCCCTTTCATCATTATATGTCACACTGCCAAATGGAACGCGTCCTACACCTCAAGAAATAACATTTCAACTGGTATCCCGAACTGGACTCACCAATGCCTTACCGAACACATAATTTTCACATGTGTATCAGATGGCTCGTAATGACACAAACATATTAACTGGAAACGGCTCCATCCACGTAATTTATTTCTTTGAAAATCCACAAACAAATCATGGTGTAATTAAGAACATCAATTAAGGGTAAAAAATGGCATATGTACTGTACCCATACTTTCCATATGAAACTCCTGGTTTGGCTTTGATCTGGTTTGCGAATGAACCGCCAAGGCACGGCCGTGCTGTAAACTCCAAAGTACACTCGCAGCTTTATAGTACTGCATAAGCCCTTCGAATGCAGACTTTTGATGTTTAGAAATGCTCCTTTCTAAAAAACATCTCTTTTGCTGGTGCCTTGGGCCAGTGCAATTGATTTACATATATAGGGTTTTCCTTAATTCACTTATTTTCATGATGAAAGACAATGTTTTCACTGAAATGCAGATGAAAGGCATGCACAAAATTAAATATGCTCATTGTGTGAGACGTTACAGTATAGCCGCAGTGGAGACTGTTGATCTGAAAGTATTTTCGCATTCTGATAGTTTGTTCGGATTCAGAATCTATCTACTACAGTGTTTAGTGTATAGAAACTGAAGCCTTTCTTTGTTGTTGATGTTACAGTGCTAATGTTCTAGGTAGAATTTCTTTCTGCTTTTTGCATGTGCAGATTAAACGATTTCCTTTGCAGACCATCTGCCAGAGCAGCCCCAGAATCTTAACCTGATGTGGTCCTTGTTTGTGTGACGTTTTTCCATTTTTTTTCAATCTGACCAATCAGCCTGACCCTTGCTTTTTTGCAGTGGACATGCACGCCTGACCCTAGATTTTTGCAGTTGACTCATACGCCTAACCCTGGACATTTGCAGTTGATGCGTATGTCTAATCCTGGACATTTGCAGTTCATATGCATGCCTGACCCTGGACATTTGCAGTTGACGCGCATGCCTGACCCTGGACATTGACAGTATACGAGCATGCCTGACCCTGGACATTTGCAGTTGACGCGCATGCCTGACCCTGGACATTTGCAGTTGACGCGCATGCCTGACCCTGGACGTTGACAGTATACGAGCATGCCTGACCCTGGACATTTGCAGTTCATGTGCATGCCTGACCCTGGATTTTGACAGTATACGAGCATGCCTGACCTTGGATATATTGTGCAAAAATTCACCATGTACTGCAACTTTGGACTTGGGTTTCCTGCTAAATGATAACCATGGCAGTGGCTTTGGTTTCATACTTTACCCAGCATCTTGAACAGTGTTTCCAAGTCCAGTTCTTGGGGACCTACAGACCGTCCACAGGGAGCAAAAATGTGACTGTGAATCTGACTGTGAGTCCCCAAGGACCGGATTAGGACACACTTCTCTAAAAGAGTGTTTCCCAGTTCAGTCCTTGGTGACCAACAGACAGTCCACATTTTCAGTCCCTGGCAGCAAGGAGCTGTGGACCGTCTGGTAGGGAGCTGGGAGGGAGCAAAAACGTGGACTGGTTGTGGGTTCCCAAGGACTGGGTTGGGAAACACTGCTCTCAAGGGCTGCAGTGATACAGCTGCTGAGTCTCTCCACAGAGCTACCTCTGGCTGCCTTGTCCCTGCCAGTCCCAGACGGAGGCTGACCGCTAGTCGTCCCATTCTCGTCAGCCCCAGTGCCTTTGCCGAATGTTTTCAGTTGTGGCCGCAAGTTGACTTTATCTTCCTTGGTCACCTGGGGTCAGCTTACAGAAGAGAAGGGCTTTGGATTTCTGTCCCAAAACCAAACATAGACGAGGTCAGGGATATTGTGAAGGAAGCCCCGTGGAATTGTGTGCAGATCCGGATGTTATCATTTGTTTGTTTTGTTATAGTAATCATAGTTATGTTGAGTAAATAAATAGCATTTAACATTTGGTTTAGAAAACGTTGTTCTATTTGTTTTCCTTCCTGCTGCTTTTTTATGAGTCTTTTTACACGCTGGAAGTACACTTTGTTTTGTTGCTATTTAAACACTCATGTTAGTTTCACTCGCCCTTTGCATTGTTCCCTAAAACATGGATGGATCATTATGTTCGCTCGTTGCAGGTCACCCCCGCCCCT
>JAODKL010000081.1:3008031-3019985 GCA_026780765.1 Petrocephalus schoutedeni
CCCCCCGCCCCCCCCCCCCCCCCAGTACATTGCACCCTAAATTATCTCACCCCCACCATCCGGGGCTTAGATACCGAAATTCTTCTGGCTTCACTTTTATATATTGTCATCAGCTCTTACTAAAATTCGGATCCACATGAGCCTTGGATTAAAGTCCTTTCACAAAACTACAAATATAAATTCCTTGTGTGCCAATGCATGTGTTTGGAGAATGTGGCATGTCCTTTAAAAAAAGTATAATAATAATAATCAAACTGTTACTTTTGTGTCCCTGCAGGAGGTCTTTCATCGACTATTTCTGATTTACACCGTGGGTTACTCTGTCTCCCTGGGATCTCTTATGGTAGCTGTTGTCATCTTGGGATATTTTCGGTGAGTAGCTGTTGTCTTGGAAAACATTCATTAAGTGCACACTTTACAGGCTCATTAAAGTCCCAGGGTTTAGATTCAACCAATCGTATTGATTTCATGTTGCTGCTGCCAGGCAACCTGGATTTGTATATTTTCAAGATCTGCTGTTCTGGTGGTTGCCGTATCTTGACGCACATAAACCTAAATTAAATATGAATGTTTTATGATGACTTCATGAGGTTATGTATATTAAAACAATATGTCCATATTTGCATCACTGCCATACTGTATATTTAAAGATTTTATGTAACCACCACAAACCGTGAAAGACTTCTGCAAATAATTCTATGCATGCTTGTCAGATTGTTGGAAGTGGTGTCGCATGAATGTAATCGTAATCTTTAAAGGAGCTTCCCAGGACAAGAAAAGCAGACAGAGGATTAATGCATCAAATAGAAAGCGGCTAGCGCTTGGGGCCATTTCCTTAAGAGCATTTGGGTGCAAGATGCTGGACCAGTGTAGCTCACAGGACCATACCCTTCAGGCATTGACAGCAGATGATGGAAGTCAAGTGGCTTTCAACAGGCCTTCCTTCAGTCATAATAGAGAGTGTCTATTGATCAAAGAGGACCCACTGATCTGCTTAACTTGGTTAAATAATGAATTTAGCAGGTTCTCTCTATGGGATTTTTTGAGTGCCTTCAAACATGTGGTATAAAAATAGTTCAATGGCAGAACTCCAGGGATTCCCCAGCCATCACACTGCTCAAGCCAGGCCTCTGTTTGGGATCTAAGGAACATCCCCTCTCCCCCACACACTAGGTTGATAAATATTTGCAAATGGATGCGGAGAACGGTTCCTGGGGTGAGGGAACAATTTAACTCCACTTATCTTCAAAATCTATGTTTCCTGGAGGACAGCTAGTCAACCATGGTTGATGTGTGCTGATGGGCACTACTGAACAGGTCTGCCATTAGCACAGCTCGAGTCGTCATGGGACGCACGCGGACGTCGTTATCCCTGTGGAGAAAGATGCCAAAATCTACCCCCTTTTGAAACATACCTCTCTCCCTCTCACCATCTTCCTATATTGTCATGTATAATTTCACTCATGTGATCACCCCCCCTCACCCCATCTAATTTTATTATGGTATGTCCCCCGCTCACCCCCATTCCCCACTCACACATACAGACAAACTACAGGCATAACCCCAATCCCACCAATGACAACCTTAACCCCTACCCAGCCCTAACCTTAACCACAAGTAACCAAACAAAATACAAGACTTCTGGCATTTTTACGTTTTTGATTGCAATAACAGATTTTTATAACATTGAGTTGGAGCGGAAAAAAAAATCGATTCCCCATCAAAATAACAGGATTTTATCACATTGTGGGGACATTTGGTCTGCATAATGTAGTATATACATAATCCACACACACAATGTGAACCCCAAATATGACCCCGACCATCCCTCTTGGATTATTTTTACAACGCGACCACTGGCTTTCAGAACTCCTTCACTGGTTGGTTGAGCTGTTATAATTGAGATTCATTGGCCCGAGGCCATGTGTTTGAATGCTGAGATTACACCGAGATGGAGGCGGCCAGAGGTTCAGCGGAGAACCACATTTTACTCCTAATGGAAAATAAACAGAACCTCCTTTGGAGTCCATTAATTATGGACATCCAATTTCTGATCATTATATGGAAATTACACACCCTTCGTCCATTCATATCTATTATCTCTACTGAAAATAATTTTAAAGACCGGGGTATAATGAAAGGGCTCCATTAGCACTGTCAGTTAAAGTATCTTTATAATTTCCCTCCAATATTCCTATAAAAATAATTGAAATGGGTATCAGATCAGCTTGGTTGGTCGGCTGCTGGCTGACATCTCCCGAGGTCTGGATCCAGCCTCCCTGTGGCCTCTGTGTGTTTCCATCTATTTGTGTTTATTTCTTCGCACATTCCGAATTCTGGTTTGGGTTATTGTAAAATGAGCAGAAATGTGCAGAGAATACAGTACATTGGATGTGGGGATTTCCTGGATTTCCTGAGTTTAGCCACCTGTTGAGTCACACATGTGTATATAGTGTTACAATCACAGTGACAGCGAGTGGGGGGTCTGGAGCCTGTCCCAGACAGCAGAGGGTGACGGACAGGGGACACCCCGAATGCTTCTCCATCAGAGGCTGTGCAATTCAGAGATGCTAATTCACTGAAACTGTGGGAGGAAACCGGAGGAACGAGAGGAAGTCTGAAAAGCATGGGGAGAGCATGCCCCCCCCCCCCCACACACACACACGCACATACACAGAAACATACAGACACACCATATACAGACACACACACACATACACACAAGCATACAGATACACAAGCACACCACACACACACACAGGGGGAAAACAGAGTGGATCTGAAGGAAGAGGGATGTTTCTTACCCAAAATGCTCTCATCATAATAAAAAAGAAACGTCACTTTCTACAACTATGAAAAGAAATTGAGTTGAAAATGGAGTGGCAGCTGAGAACGAGTTACAGAAGTAAAACGGGAGCTTTCTTTAACATTTTATGATACCTGGCAAAAATACATGATCACAAATTAGTTTCGTTTTTGACTTTTATTGGAGAGGTAGCCTCTTCTGGGAAAATGTAAAAGAGAACATGATTCATCCTTAATTACTAGACCGTTTGATGTTTCTTTACATTTGTATGCATCCATTATGCCATCATGGCAATATAGGTATAACATGCAATTCTGCCTTTCCACATACAGTATGTGACACCTTATTCTTCATCATATTTACACCTTTTAATAGTCTGCTGCTGAAAATGTAAAAGGAATTGGGAAAAAAAGCAATTTTCCCCCTGTACAATGTTGCTTAATAATGTTTAATAATTAAAATTGCTTTCCTTCCTTTTTTAAACTCAAATTCTTTCTTTTCCCATGGGCCAAACCATCTGCTACATGCATTTCCATATCCTTTAATATTCCAAATAAAATAGGCACACCCAAAATTAAAACTGAGATACTTTTTTTTCCCTCCAACATGTGTTTCTAGTTTGATGCATGGCGGATACTGAAGAAAAATTCTGCAACTGACCCGTGTCTTATAGTTCAAACGTATTACACATCCTTCAAACGCGGTTTGTTTGGTTCTAACCGCAGCGTAATTGGGGACTATGCGATTGTTTACACTGTCTGCTGCAGAATCTTCAGCTCACGTTAGGGGAATCTTTCCTTGCTGCTCAAAACGGTTGAGTTATGCCTGATCAAGGTCAGTTTTATACGAGTCTTTTATAAGTGAGGTCTGGAACACATCTCATGTAGCGTTCATTTACTGTAATGCGCTTAGCCTTAAATTAAAAGTGAGAGCCTGATGCTAACCCCACTGATATTTCCCATTTGTGTGTGTCTAGACAGATAGCACACGCTTCTTGGGTTTTAATGAAAGAATTGGCTTGGCTGTGTTGATTTGTACAAGGACAAGATCAAGGCATAGTCAACATTATTGTAAACCGGCTTTGAAAGACGCCCGGAAAGTTGGATAGCTTGACAGGTCGTTTGATTGATAAGCCTCTGTGTCATTAAGCCAGCCGCTGGGGGAACGGCTCACTCTCAGATCTCTACCACACATGCTTGCAATCCGGGTCTTCAGCTCCACGCTACCCAACGTTGTAGTTTTAAGTCCCACTTCTTAGTTTCCTCCAAGTCAGCTGGGATTGATTTAAGCTGTTTTTTGTTATTCCCCAAATGATGCACATTTGCGTGCCTGTTGGCCTCAGTGGCTTACCTTGAAAATGGCAACTCTCTAAGGTGGAACTCAATTAATCTCTGAAGTAATGTATTTTTTCCTTTATTTTTTCTTTACTTACATGCGTTTTTGTAAGCAAAAGGAACCTATAGTTGTCTGTCTTTTATATTTACTCAGTCATTAAGCTAACTCTAGGAAACCCAGAAAAATCAATCAAAAGAATACAACCATCATGCCAGTTATTAATCTTTTTAATCCGAAAATATCCCACCGACCTTCATCTGAGAAGCGACATTTATCCAAATAAACAGAGTTCAGTGCAGGTTCAGTATGTAGCAGGGAGGACGGGTTGTGATGGATGGGGAGTGTGATAGCCATCTTCAGCTAGTTATAAACACAGGAGGAACAGTCTCACAGGAAAAGGTTTGCTGTGAAGTCATACTTTCAGTTTGGTACACAAATAAATAATGTGCATAATTTTGTAAATGGCATGGTAACATTTGCGGAGGCACAAGTAACTTAGTAACTCAATTACTACTCAAGTACAAGTCATGAATAGATATAGTAACTCGTGAAATACATGAACCACTATGATTGATTAATGATGAGTGAACATAGGATTACATAATTAACACTCAGTTTCTGGTTAATTTGTATATTAAGTAAGAGTGCAGTAATACATTATTTGTGCCCCCTCAAGTAAAGTGTTACCAGTGGCATTTTGTTTTTACTGGACACGACTTCACTTCACAGTGGCTACTCTATCAGGTATCCCTATATATGTACCAGGTAGGATGCCCTTTTTTGTCAAGGGTTGTTGAGCTGCGTGTTCAGAGAAGCCAATCTTGACCCACTGTTGTGGTGTACCTTTGTCTCTGAGCTTGTGGCCTTTGTTTATTGAGATTGGCTGCTCCCCTCTAACCTCTGACTTTCACTGGGTGTTTCCAGCAGCAGAATTGCTGCTGATTGGTTGTTTTTGTTGTTTTGTTTATTGAACTGTGAATTGTAAACCAATCATTTTTCATTCTGCCCCCAGAACATGTTTGTGTAAGTAAAACTCCCATGAGTGTATGTAATAGAATACATATTATCAATGTTTGGACCCGATTGTCATTATTTTGGTTATGAATTAATGGTAATTATCATCTGAGCTGGCCGAGCATAGTGTTTGAAGTTTGAAGTGTGAATATCCAGTGAAAAACAGTTTGTCTTATGTAAAACACAAGGACTTCTGGGTAACCTGCCCACTTCCTGTTCCTCATCCCAGGCGGCTACACTGCACCAGGAACTACATCCACATGCACCTTTTTATGTCTTTCATGCTCCGTGCGATCAGCATCTTCGTCAAAGACATGGTTCTCTACTCCGGCTCTGCCTTGGAAGACATGGAGCGGGTCAGTGTAGAGGACCTGAAGTCCATCACCGAGGCGCCCTTTTCTGATAAAACCCAGTTTGTAAGTGCTGTTTGGACCTCTGGGTTCCTCTCACTTCAGCTCCCACTCAGACACCCAGCTCCATCCCTTCGGTCACCCTCCAGCAAACATGCAAGGACCATTCAGAAAGTCGCTCACCATTCAGGTCCAGCTCTCTGGAATCTAATCTCAGCTCTTCATTCACTGGATTCAAACACACCTGTAACTGATGCTATGAATGGTTTCTTGTAAGCTTAGCAACAGTCAAGTTGTATTTTTCTGTTGTTATTGTCGGCGCGGCACACAGGAATCAAGTTTTTTTTGTTTTTGTTTGTTTCACCTTTCCACTTGCATAGCAACTGGAAATTTTTAAGAATCATTAAATAGGTTATAGAAAATGAAAAAACCACCCAGTAAAATCCTCTCAATTTTCTATATGAAATGGTCAATATAAATAAAATTATAAGAATTACATTCAAGCTGTCAATTCTGTTCCAGCATGATAACACTTATTTTGAATGCCTGAAATGTACCATTTATACCTTTATCTAAACTTGTGCCTTGTGAAATGTGTCCGTTTGGCTCAGGTTGGCTGTAAGATTGCCGTGACCCTGTTTCTGTACTTCCTGGCCACCAATTACTACTGGATCCTTGTGGAGGGGCTCTACCTCCACAGCCTCATCTTCATGACCTTCTTTTCGGACAGGAAGTACCTCTGGGGGTTCACCCTCATTGGCTGGGGTGAGCGGATCGCCAAACATTGGGCACAAATCCGTGTTGTTTGCAAATGTGCAGCGTGTTGGACGATTCCCAAACTCTACGTGAAATTAAATTGATATACATATACATTGATATACATTTTTTTAATATATATGTTTTCAGTAAAATGCACACAAAGTGACATCAAAACAGTTGAGCCTAAATTGATATTTTTGAGGGTTTGAGGTGCCGTCTTTTAATTCATTAGTTACCAGCTATATATAACTGACAGATTGATTTAACTTAAAATTCTGTAAGACTAAAAACATCCAGTTTTAGCTACTTTTCCTTCATGCTATCTCAAGAGCTTTTGGCAAGGAAGTGCAAAATTTGTGGAATTCTGAAACAGCACCCCAGGGGTAAATCTACCATGGGACATACAGTATCTATAGCACATTTGATACTTTTAAACTGGACTTTTGCATTTATTTGTATTGGACTTACTATCTGTTTGCATTGGTTTGTGTTACTGCAGAATGTGTTCCTGCACTTAATTTAAGGGGTACAATTCGGGGTCATCACTACAACACTGCACAATGGCCATACCTTACGTTTATGGGAACGTTATGTGTCACATTACTACCACAAGGGGTCGCGTTTGAGCAAAGTGAAATGTATATGAAGACATCGTGTTGCTAAATTACTTGTGATTATAGCCATAATACAATAGAGCAATCATCCCATTTATCCATTTATTATGGGCAGTAATTTGTAAGTTAGTTCATTCAAATTTATTTATAGAATAGTAAGAACATGTCACAAAGCTGTGTTGCCAGTTTAAATAGCACAAATAGTTATTGCAAATCTATTAAATACCGACATGAAACATTTACATTAACACATAATGTTAACAATAACACAATCCTAATTATAATATAAATGTGATAATATTTTGGATGCTATATTTTATCTGTGATGAGGCATGTATTCAGGCAAAAATGTATAATCATCATTTTAAAGCAATAACTATAATAATCATCAGTTTAATGCTCAAGGTCATCAAAGAGAGACATTTACTGCATTTATTGCATCTGCATTTATTTCATCTGCATTTAGCAACTGCATTTAATGCATGAGAAGCAGTGTGTGGGAGGAGGGGCCATGCGACAGGCCTCACTGCCCCTGCATTGTACACACTGTGTGTATCACTGCTCTATGCACAGCGCATACAATGTGGATGCTGTGTCGTCCTACTACACGCTCTGCCCTGTAGAGTTTGCAAACCCAGTGTTGTCATTTATGACTGTGTTTTCAAAATTATATTTATGCCTTCTGTCATGATTAAAAACATTTGGATTTACATTTTCAGGAATACATTACTTGAAAAAATGTACCACTTTCTTAAACACCCCTATTCAAAAATTTATATCCTGACACATTTACAGTATTTTTTTTGAACAAATTTTTGGTTTTACTGAAACCCAGCTTAAACAAGGCCACTGTAAGCAGGACTCCTCCTTTGTCTTAATAAATGCCGCCACGCCACCTGCTGTCTATATGTGCGTTGTACCTGCAGCTGTGACAGGGCGGCATCCCGGCTATCCCAATTCTGATTGGCCGCGCTCTCTTGCAGGAGTTCCCGCCATGTTCGTGACGGTGTGGGCGACTGTGAGGGCCATGCTGGCAGACACCGAGTAAGTCAACCGGAAGTCATCCCATCTCACCCGCTTACAGCCATGTAGCAATCAGTGTGCTTTACTGCTGCGAGTGAACCTTCCTAATTGTAACAGAAATACATTTTGGGAACTCGATGGTCAACATCCCAGCTGATCTATTAGGTGACATAGGCAGGCACCTAGGCCACCAACTTATGAGGCGCACTGACTTATAAGTCTGCATTTAAAACATTATGGGGAACAGGGGCTGGAACTTTTTATTTATTGACAGATCATCAGCAGAAATAATCTGATATGTCAGCTGCAGTAATGTACATAACCAAATTTCTGTAATATGAGTCAGAAAAAGAACACAGAAATGTGTGAAAATTTTCACACGGTATGATATGACTATGAAATATCTACATGTATATATAGTATCCTTTTGAGAAATAAATAGATTAATAATTATTGTCAGAATAAATACATGGAGTAGACCATAGAAATTGTTTAACATTGTTTACACAAATAAGTTTATCTTATGCATATTGGAATGACCTTGATTGGAATTATTTGGGGGTTACGAAATGGTTAAGAGGTACAGAAAAAGAGTCCAAGGGTCCCTTTGAACTGCGTAACATGAGCAGCTCTGCGCTCATCTGCAGTCTCTGAAGCTGTATTACAGTATTACAGTGCTGATGAATGTGTGATTGTACCGCCCGCAGATGCTGGGATCTGAGCGCAGGCAACCTGAAGTGGATTGTTCAAGTGCCAATCCTGGCGGCCATCGTGGTGAGCGGATGCCGCGCTGCGACATCGCTGTCGTTTCCGCTGACAGGCGCCCAATTGAAAACATCCATTTTTTTTTACTGTCAGCTCTACCATTCTAAAAGACTGACCATACGGTGGCTTTTTTAACAAGCTATGCATTTAGGCAACAGAGAGGTCATTCCTTAAGAGGAACACTACGAAGAAACTAAGAGTTACACGATAGAAACTAACAGGAATTTCTTCTGTACTCTAAAAAGTTATTGATATCTAGTTGGATGGCTAGATGAACACCACTTCAGTTCCCGAACCTCTTCACAGGGGTAACGCAGACATTCCATGTACTTGTGACATTTCTCGACCAGGTCACTTACATACAATACATTTTCAGAAATATTTCTTGTGCTGTATAGAGTAGGATAATTATGATATCTGTCCATGTAAAATCAGGCTTTATACGAGGGTGTAACTTTGGATTGAACATTGGAGGGGTTGAGGTCCCCACCCATTCATCATGACAATATGATTATTTTGGGGTGGGTCGTGGTGTATTGACCGGTTCTGATTATTGGGGGGTTACAACCCCCCCACTCCTCCATAATTTATGCTTATGACTTCACAAACTTATATATACTAATACATATATACACTCTACACTTTACTGAAAATGATAGCTTACCCTTGACACAGAGTGACTTTTCGTTCATCTTCATCCCCAGGTAAACTTCTTGCTTTTCCTAAATATAATCCGAGTCCTAGCGACAAAATTGCGTGAGACGAATGCGGGCCGATGTGACACCAGGCAACAGTACAGGTGAGATGATTTACATTTCATATATAATTATCGAGCCACAAACCAGAACATTATTCTGAGCGTGATTCTTGGACAGCTTCTGGGGTTAGACAGTCTGATAAGTCACTGGAATGCAGATTTCAATTTATTCAGATATATTCAGAATGGCTGTAGAAGTCATTGCGTGGAACGGTTAAATAAAAAGTATACAACTTGAACATTTTTACTTTAACTCTGAAACGTACCTGCCATGAATAGAACAGCATGGCTCGGTGAGCGCTGCTGGGTCTGTCCAGAATGAATGGCCTCTTTCCAGCACGAAATTCCACTGTGGTCCTTGCTTTTCCTGGAACAAATTGCTTTAGCCCTGCTTTAGTTCCGGGACCTGGTGGAGATGGCTATCTGCACAGTCACCACAAGGGAGGGATATGTGTCTTCCTTCTGGCCCACAGGAAGCTGCTGAAGTCCACCTTGGTCCTCATGCCACTTTTTGGGGTGCACTACATCGTCTTCATGGCCATGCCCTACACAGAGGTTTCCGGGGTGCCGTGGCAGATCCAGATGCATTACGAGATGCTTTTCAACTCATTCCAGGTAACTCAAAGAGCTCAGTTAATTATCTGGGGCGGTCGTGGCCTACATGAAGAATGGACTCTTGCTGACTTTTTCTTCTGGGGTGGGCATGCCTGTATGTATGTAAAGCTAATGAATTAACTAATTTCAACATTGAAACATGATTTGTTTTAAGATTATGTATTAGATGTCGGTAAATGTTTGCATGGTGAAATGTCAGGTAAATTGTTATTAATCCTTGTATGGTATTTTGTGCTGAGTGTTTGGGTAATACTTGTGTTTGGTCATAAATACTATGGTGCAGTTAAAGCCGCGTTCACACTGGATTCACGGATATGTATCTCTTTTAAAGGGATTCTTTGTGGCAATCATATACTGCTTCTGCAATGGAGAGGTGAGTGCATCAGTCACTTATTTGACAAAAAAAAACAAAGTTAGGTGCTCAAATATAAACAGAAATCTCACCTGGATTATACACCACATCGCTCTGTGCCCATTTCCATAGTCTGTTTTTGCAGAGAAAATGGCATAAAGGAGCACTGTCAGTGAAAGAAGGTCAGTGGTGAAAAATACTTCTACAGACAGGTCCAGGGCAATTATGTGAGTGCAGGCTGAGGAAAGAGGTCTGAATGGCAGCACAGAATATGCTTCATGGTTGCGCCCGGATCCAGGCAAACTAGGCAGCTGCCTAAAGCCTGATCAGCACCAGGGGCCATGTGTTAGTTATGATATTTTATATATTCATATTAGTGCTGAATATATATACATATATAATATATTACAATTTAAAAATTTTCATATACCTAAAAAATGTATTTTTTCTTAATTTTAATTATTATTTATTATCATTTTTTCCTTCTCTTTTTTATTCTCAGTGTAAAGCACTTTGGGCTGAATTTTATATATGGAAGGTGCTGTATAAATAAAGATTATTATTATCATACTGTAGCATAGCTGAAACAAGAGCTACAACACTTTAACAGGCAGCAAATTATGTAATAATCTTTGCTGCTAGAAGTGCTATGGACTACTGTGCAGAGTGTTTTCAGTGAGGGCCCCTGTTAACTGTGAATACCCTCCTTACTAACGGTAACAACTTCATAACACAGCATCCATCCATCCATTCTTGTAACCGCTTGTTCTATTTAGGGTCGCTGGGGGGTCCGGAGCCTTTCCCAGAGGCTCTGGGCACAAGGCAGGGAACAACCAAGGATGGGGCACCAGCCCATTACACGGCACACTCACATGCCATTCTCTCACACAGGAACACCTAGAAGCAATTTGTTAACTCTATTTATCATGATAATAATTATTAAAATCTTGCTGGTTAAGCGGACATGTTGTTACCAAACTAAATATGTGGTAAATTAAACATGTCGGTATCTAGCTCAAGATAGCTTTAATCTCGGCATTAGTGAAACTATTCTTATCAAGCTAAGTAAAGTTATAATCTGTCATGACTAGAGAGGCAAATAACTCGAGGGCAGGCATTGGGGAGAAGCAAAAAGGGGTTTAGTGAACTTAAATGGACAAAGGCTGGAAATAAAGGGGTTTAGTGAACTTAAATGGACAAAGGCTGGAAATAAACTGGACTGCGAGGGATCAAAATGGGGGGAACTCGCAACCAGGAAGGGCACAGACAACAGGAGGGTTTGACGTCAATGACTGGATTGGGAAACACTGGATTGGGATGCACGTTTGTATGGGAGCCAATGGCCGCTCACTGCCACGAGTCATCACGTTTGTGACGTGCAGGCGTGAGTGACGAGGACGTGCAGGGCAGCTCTGGGCACAGACCTCTGCTTGTGCTACGCTACAGCAGTGCTTTTCTCATGCTCACACTTCACTGGTGCACTGAACTATTAAGGGCCTGTATCTGTCATTGATGGGAAATTGGCAGTTTCCTGTCATGTCATTATAGTACAAATACCATAATT
>JAODKL010000081.1:3020085-3036035 GCA_026780765.1 Petrocephalus schoutedeni
ATTCAAAGTTAATATTTAGAGATATATTAAGGATAGCCAGGTAACTCACAGCTTCTGATACAAATCACACCTTCTCTGAATGTGTGTGGTTTCCACGTTTAGATTGCTTGTTGGGTTAATTGGTGTCATTAGATTGACTTTTCTTTTGTGTGGCCATGCCATGGACTCTGCCCACATTCCGTCTAGGGCGTTCTCCAGCCTTGTGCCGGACTTTGCCTCAGATAGGCTCCTTGCCCTCCCGACCCTGGTTTGAATAAGCAGTGGGAAGAAAGATATACAGTAGCCACTTTCCTTGTTGAGTGCCGTTCTGCACTTCATGCAAACCTAGAATAATGTAAATAATGAATGGAAATCCATGGAAGATTATTTTTTGCATCTTTCTCTCCAGGACAGTAGAGTATGTGAAAGCCAGGTAGTTCTCATGCTCTACAAGGAGACAGGGGAGTGGGCAATAGCAGTACATTATCCATCTTCCTAAATATCAGTGTTACCGTTGTTAAGCTCAGGGTAGAACAGCATGACCCAGTAACAAACGGGAATAAGGCACTTCCTGGATGGAAGACATGTTTTAATCACCTTGTAATCTGACCGTGAATGCAGTGAAAAGCTGTGAAAAGAGAACCAAAACTCTTCTTGTTCCGTCATTGTCCGTGTTCTGATGTACTTTTAGGTGCAGGCAGAAATTAAGAAGTCATGGAGCAGGAGAACCCTGGCTTTGGACTTTAAGCGGAAAGCGAGGAGCGGAAGCAGCACCTACAGCTATGGTCCCATGGTGTCGCACACCAGCGTGACCAACGTGACTGCTAGAGGCCCCCTGGCCCTCCACCTCACCACCCGGCTGGGCCCCGTCTCCATCAACGGCCACCGGAACCTCCCGGGCTACGTCAAGAACGGCTCCGTCTCTGAGAACTCCATTCCCTCTTCCGGGCAGGAGGTCCACATCCCCGAGGAGGCGCACCCGAATGGCACAGGGCTGCGTGAGGAGGACAAGCCCGCTCCAGTGGTAGAGGAGGAGAGGGAGACGGTCATGTGACTCCGTACATGTGAGCAGCAATGAGTGCCAGTTACAGAGGGAGCTAAAACTTCAGCTGCCTCCCCTCAGGACTTCTCCTTGATTGGCTCCGGCCTTTTGTTGAGCTGACTGTACTAGAATATTGCCTCTGGTAGTGCTGGGCTTTGCTCAGAATGGACCATCTTCATTTTGGCCAGCAAGCAGCGTTCAGAGGACTATCAGAACAGTCTTATTCACCTCTGGGTTGGTTTCTCCCAGAGCTTCTTTCACCAGCAATACTGGTCAGCCCTTGTGGTTGCTAACACTGGTTCTGAACTCTTGTAATGTCAACTAGGACTTGATCACATTCAGTATCCACTAACGTGCACCTGTTGACTTACCCATGGTGATTTCCTGCGCATAGTATTAACCCGTGTTTTCCTTGACTTTTCATATCATTGGCTTTTATTATATCCTTCACTATATGGTTGTGGTTATTTCTTCTGTCACCTGATGACTGTGTGGCGGGACAGAAACGACTGGGTCTTTCACGCTTACATTCAGGTGCACTCATCTCAGGCCTAAACCGAACAGCATTACAACATACTGTAAGACGCAACGGCAAGTTGCATGTTTTCCTTAAGAAGGGTCATTGTCAGGTTAGTCCGGGGCAGATCTGCCAAAAGATCATTTCCAAAAGCAATTGGATATCACTATTGGAACCAAAAGTAAACCAAAGGAATTCTGGGAAAATTCAACAGTGGGCTATAGATTAGCATCAGGCAGATTTTTGAGTTACTCCGTGGCTTTACATGTGATGGAACAATGGACTGAAACCTTGGAAGATGTTTTTATTAACCTTTGTCTAATTAATAATCCCTTGTCTTAGACATACATTAAGTTTGGAACATGGACCTCTGTACTGATTTCTGCACCAGTCTATCTCCTGGCTTATTCATTGCCACCAGACTTATGACCAAGAACTCGTTAAAAGGGAATGAAGCTATATCTATAACTAATGTTTAGTTAATGTTTAGTTAGCATTGTCCTACTGTATGAGTATACTTCCAGTACTGTTCCATTGGCTCCAGGCTAATGATAGACCTTTCCAAATAGAAGAAAATTCTGCACTTTGTTTTGCTGGGTCCAGTACTGTTAAAACAAGCAAAGAAAGTCACCTCTGTCATCTTTAAGTCAATTTTGCATTGTTGATGCTGAAATATGAAACTGGCAGTTATTGTATGCTCAGTGAGGCTAATCTAATAAGTGTATATTTGGATTTTGAACAGATTTCATTGATAATTCACATTTCAGTCACTCGGAATAGGTAAAATACTGGTGAATGTACAATGCTTATAACATTTGGTCAGTATTGGATTTATGACACACTGATGTTACATGTGTATTAGAGGTATTAGCCAAGGGTTGGCTCTCAAGGAAGTTCTTCAAGCCAGCAGAAGGCAAACTGAGGTATTTTATTATTTTTATTATTATTATTTTTATTTTTAATCAAGCAGCCAAGTACCCCAGTAAAATGGTAACGGTTATAACTGGAGCTTGTGTGTTAAACAGTGTTAGTTGTCAGTCATTGAATAATATAATCAAAAATCACACAAAAAATCTGCTAAGAAAGGTGAATTGTTCAAAGATGTTATTATTTTTTCTTACTGTGACACTATAGTGACAACAAACAAAATATCATATTTGAGAAAATGATACGAAAGTTTCCTATGGTCCAGTGATATGCTGCTCTTCTTGTATATATGTTAATTACTTACCTTTAATAGCAGTCACTATGTTTACAGACATATCCATCTATTTATCAGCTAATCAGATGTCAGCTTGTGGAGGGGCGTGTTTTAAAATAATGTACAAGGCTGGGAGAAAAATAAATCTGTTTTTGCATTTGTTTAGATATTATTTTTTACATTAAGAAAAATATATTTTGCAGTGGGCTAGAGAATAAGTGAGTGCTTTTTTTGCACACTTAATTTATTTTAACGTCTTTCTTGACATCATTGTATTCTAATGTAAATAAAATGAAGCCGTATTAACATGAAAGGATATTTTTTTGTACTTGGCAAAAGTGGGGCTTTAATTCTGGATGTATTTATGTAAAACGGTCATCATCAATGAATCATAAAGTACAATATTTTCTCCCCAAGATAACTGACGTAAAAATTCATGCTAACCATCAGATTTTGGGTTTAATTATTAATTGATAATGGCAATGTAGCTTGTGTCACGGCATGAGGGATGAAGGACTCGAAGGTGGGTGTTAGGCATAAGAGGGGTTTTATTAACTGAAGGGGAGCAGGGAAAACAGACGAGAGACAAACAGGTACTTAAATGTAAATACTAACGATGGGCAACAGGCATCAGGTGTGGCTCTTAAGGCCACATTTGGGAGGAGACAGGAGGATCAGGTGGACATGATGGGCAACAGCTTGTAGGAATGTCGGATATTAAGCGTCCTTAAAGCTACAATAAAGCATGTATTCATTGTGATTATAAATACAAGCAGTTTACTGACATTTTTTTCTTCCCCGACTTTCTCCTGGAAATCAAATTAAGGACTAAGAACAGTGCTCCAATGAGGTCATTCCAATGTTTGTGCTCCGGAGACCCTAGCACACACAGTGCCATTTTATTGTTTGATGCTTGAAAGAAATGTTCAGAACATTGTTACGAACGTGTCGTAAGCATACATTGTTAAAGGGGCTCACGGCCTTATTTGCGCAACGCCAAAATGCTGGTTTGCAGCCGACGATAAGATACCTTCTGCCAGGCTAATGCCATTGTAATCTGTAAGTCGCTGACTGACAGGAAACATTATTGGATAGTCCTGCTGGATTATTATTTTTCTCATAAACTTTATCTAAATAGCTACCTTTTTTTTGTTGTATTTTTTTAAGGCGTGTTTAAACCAGTGATAGCAGCTGCTTTTATTGGGCCTGTTTTGTGCTCAAACAAATCCGATTATCGGGACTATTGGAAGCAAAATGCATTAATATTCTACTAGCACACATTGTCATTTACCCTATCTGGCACCATCTCCGACACATCTGGACCACCAATGACAGTACTCTGAGGGTTGCTGAAAATGGGGGCATTACGGAAATGTGCATCCTACAGCATTTGTCATAACTCACTTTCACTGCCAATTTAGGGATCAAATTAATTTCAGTATATAATCTAATCAGGTCCTGACAGAAAACCTTCCCATTCGTCCCAGGTTAGCCAAATTAAGTGAGAATTGAAATGAAATGAGAAATGAGACAGGCATGTGAATTGTGTGAAGGTGTTCTGCTCACACCATAGCTTGTGGTGTCTTGCATGTAAATTGCATGTACATAAAGTGTAAAATGTGCTCAATTTTTTTTTTCTTTCAATGTGGTGTATATATTACAGTACTGCAGTGCATTAAAGATCAGATTCAATTTCCACTCCCTCTGGCAAATTCATTCTGATATAAAACAGATTTTCTGTGCTAGTTAACTGAAGATGTTCTGTTTATAATCCATCCATGGGGAACCAAATCAGCATTCAGCATTTTATTTTTTTTCCCCTATTTTGTAAAATAAATGTTGCCTGTACCATGGCAACCTCAAAACTCCAATTAGCATAATGATTGATGCAGACCCAGATATGTAAGGTGGTGAACATGACCCCAAATGCAGTGAGTCAGTATAAAATTATATTTTTCAAATTACTGCATGATTTTGCATAATTGTGTTTGTCTAAATTTTTAATGGACATTATTACAGGTTAGATTTTTGTTTGCTAGGGTTGTGCGATTGTTATTACCATAGATACTATGAGCAGATGTCCAATAATATTAGATAAAAATAATAGATATTTTTAGGATAATATATACATGTTATGGCTTAATTCTTTTGAACCTAATATTATTATTATTATTATAATAATTAAGATTATATTTATTTTACCCATTGGGGCATACACTTCACTGCCCATACACAGTCAACTCCCCTCTGCAGGATACTATTCCAATTTCTTGTCATTATTTTCACCTGTGTTCTGTTACTTGTTACATTTAAACTCCTGTGCCTTTCCTGTAATTGCAGAGTTTCTCATTCAGATTCAGATTTGTCTGTGCAATGCCATGAAAAGGTATATTCAAGCAGCAATGAGCAAAGGATTAATTCAGCCATTTACCTCTCCTGCTACTTTTTTATTTGTGGAGTTGAAGGCTTGTGATATTCGCCCATGTATCAACTGAATGGTTAACTGTCATTATCCATAGTCCAACAGGTTCCAGCAGCCCTCAAACAACTAAGGGGAACAAAGTGTTTCAAAGTGTTAGACATACAATCTGATACAGATTCATGAAGGGAATATGTGGAAGACTAATTTTGAATAAGACCTCCAGATACTTAACCTACTCTGCACACTGGACCCCCTTTGCCACTAGACTATGCCTTGAAACTCTGTCCATAAAAGTTATGAACAGAATTGGTGGTAATGGGCAGCCTGACGGAGTGTGACACCTGCATGGGGGATGAGTCTGTCGTAATGCTGGCAAAGCGAACCAGGCTCTTGCTCTATTTACATGATGGCCCGCAACAACAAACTCCATACCCCGTACTCCTGAAGCACCCCTCAAAGGATCCCCTGGGGGACATGTTCATATGCCTTCTCCAGGTCCAGAAAACACATGTAGACTGGTTAGGCAAACTCCCATGACCCATCCAGTGTCCTTGTGTGGGTGAAGACCTAGTCCAGTGTTCCACCAGGACAGAATCAGAATTGTTCCTCCTGTTTCCAAGGTTTTACCAACTGGCAGACCCTCCTCTCTAGTACTTTCAGGCATAGACCTTCCCATGGAGGCTGAGGAGTGTGAGACTCCTGACTTTGGAACACATTGTCCAGGCCTACTTTCTTGGAGATTGGGACCACCACCCATGACAAGCCAAAGGTATTGTCCCCAACTTCCACGTAATGTTGAATAGGCATTTCAGGCAAGACAGCCCAACAGCATCAAGAACTTAAAGGAACTCAGGACAAATGTCATCCACCCCTGGAGCCTTACCACCAAAGAGTTTTTTTGACTACTTCAGTGACCTCAACTATAGAGGTGGATAAGTTTGCCTCTGAGTCTTCCAGCTGTACTTCCTCCAAGGAGGGTGTATCTGTGAGATTCAGGAGGTCCTTGAAATATTCCTTCGACTGCCTGACTATATCCCCATTTGAGGTCAACAATTGTCTACCCCTGCTGTAAACAGTATGGGTAGAGCCCTGCTTCCCCCTCCTGAATCACCCAAGGTTTGCCAGAATCTTGTTGAGGCCAACCAAAAGTCACCTTCCATGACCTCACCCAACTCTTCCCTAGTAGACCCACACCTGCCCGGCACCTTTCACTTGGGGCAACTCCAGAGGATTATCAAATGAGAGAAATGCAAATTTCAGAAACCTGGTTCATTTGCTTTTTTATCAATTTGTGTAACTCATCTTTGGGAAGAAATTATTAGGAATTCATGGATATTATCTGACATGTAAGCTAATTTCCTTAGGCTAATATTATAGTTTCTGTGGAATTACATGATTGGTTTGGGGACTGACGCATCTAACTCTTACCTGGGTATAGAGATCTACTACACCCAAAATGAAGTGAGTCAGTGGTTGGAAATTACAATGTTAATTTCTGCTATGTATCTCCTGTTGTTCAGGCAGGGAGTGGTTGACCTGACATTTCGAATGACCCAGCCAGAGCCTGAAAGGAAATGCCGTGGACAAAAATACCGGACCTACAGACATTGGAGTCACATCTTTGTTGCAAGCCCCATGCCCAAGGTGAGTGAGATTTTGTTATGAATGAATTTAATCAAACTTCATTTTAAATTTTACTGAGCTACTGATGGATGAGTAGCTGGATGATGTTATTGGCAGGCTGTTTCACATGCTTGGTTGAAATACGGGTAAAGTAGACTTACTCTAAATGCAAGGATAATTTTATGATTGTTTATCTATCCAAACAACAGAGGAGTGACTATAGGACTATAGTACGGAGAAGCCATGTGAATAGAGTCAAGTTCTCAAGCTTTTCATGTGTCATGTCTCATGCTGCAACTCTAAAATTGCTTTGGTAAAATGAAACTCACATTTTCTCCAGATTTAATCCATTCAATCCACATTTTACCCAGATTTTTTTATCCAGATTTACATAGAGAAGTGTGCCTTTTTCATGATACAATTTTTTATCATTTCCATGAAGCCACTTTGAAGCTGCAGCTGGTGCAGAAGTTGCAGAGTCGGTACCTTAATGTGGCAAAAAAGTGGTGTGCTGTGAAGCGTCAGGCAGTCGTCAGCAAATATAGAAGGGAGTTGCTGATATTGTAGCCTGAGCGACTGCAGGCCGCTCCTTTGATGGACGATGAAGGTCTGTTACGTGCTCGTTCCTGGGAAAACCTCGGAGTGTTTACTCTGTCCCCATGTCCAATTTCTCAGGGGGGTGTCGAGACGGCCTGAGTAGCTATTACAAATAAAGTGTGTGTTTGTAAATTTTCAGTGTCATTGCTGCAAATATGCCAGGGATTCCGTCTGTACCTTTCTGGCTGACATTAATGTATATTTGTGCAGAGGTTGATTTGACAGAGTTTGTTGCTACAGTTCAGCTTGATCTGGTATAATTGATTTGCAGATGAGGGAAGTACTTCAAAATGCCAGATGAAAATGGCATTCGACATCAAAGAATGTAAAACCGCAAGGGTGTACTGGTGCACAGGCTTTGTGGGTTACAGGCTTCAGAATGAACAGTGGCTGCTAAGATATCAAAATTGTAGCAGACCTTCCAGAACTCAAGACATCACAGCTTGGACAGAAAGAAGGCAGTGATATTTCCTTTTTAAAATCGCTGTCTACAGTTACTGGTCACTTAATCTCCTGCAGCACAACGTCCTAACCAGACATAGGCGACCATAGTACATCACATGTAGCTCATGTAAACAAAGTGACTGCTCTGCCAGCTTTATAATGATACAATTTATGTCTAATGTATAACCCTGTCAGATTGGGCTATCAATAGATACATTACAGAGATCCTTCCACTAAATTGATAATTGAAATAATGTCAGTGAATCACTGCATTTGAGACAAAATAGAAATTAACAGTCATTTGATGCTTTCAAATGATTTGAATAATGTGTATTAGATTTTTCCAATTAATAGTGGTTAACAACTTAATTACTAATACACCTAAAATGTTTCAATGTTGTGTTAGCTAATTCTGTATTTTTTTTCTTTTCAAGATGTACTTTGTGGTTTTTATGCTTTTATGGGTAAAGTTTTTGAGAAAATTGACCTTTCTTTGCAAGCTCTTTTGTAGAACAGTCCCTGACAGTTTAATAATTGCCTTTGGAATCCCATTCACAATCTTAAATTTACATTATGAGCACATTTCCCCATTGTAATAAGTTCTGGTGACTCTCATAATTATATTATACATGTAGCTTTAATTGGCAGTCTAGTTCCCAATGAAATAAAGAACATATTTAAGGTCCATTATGTAGCCCATCATAACAAAACAATGTCCTTAGAAACCTATTATGGATAGCAGTATTCAGTAAATAATTATGACAATTTTTTCAGACGATCCTATTGTTATGTACCTTGCTGATGAGTCAAAATGCAAAATTCTGCACTAATTTCAATTCAATATTGGGTTCAGTATGTTCACATTTTCAAGGTGCAAAAAGATATATTCAAAACAATTCCGGAGTGTTAAATATAGTACTGTAGTTATATATTGTGTTTTTTTACCATTTACCCAAAGTTTACTGACTAATAAATATGGATATTTGATGAACTACTCCAGGATAATTATGTTCAAAACTACAAAATCCAAACTGTGAAACATGATGCCAAACTCAATATTTAGAGAAACATATCATTACTTGCGTAAATAAACATTGGCTTAGTGTCTGGACTGTTTGACAGACAGATGGGATTTTACCTGTCACACAGATAACACAATTAACATTTTTCCATTATTACTCACACATTATACAGTCCAAAATATATTGCTATGTATTTTCTAGATAATTATTGTAATACCGCAAAACTTTCAGTAGAATCCACTGTCTTACTGCAGAGAAAAGCAAACATAAACTCTACTTTTCTCCCTTTTCAATCATTCCATCACAGCACCCTAACATCCATCCATGATAAATGGCATGAGGCCGAGGAATCACTCAGGTGGTGGACAATGTAAATAATGTAAACAATTTCAAAGGAAAGAACAGCTAGTCTGTATATTTCCATTCTATCTGCCCCTGAAAGCTTAGCGACACATTATAATAGCTACAGCAATGCATGCGTATTGAAATCCCTCCATGTTCAGCTTGTGTACATAAACAACCAAGACATTTCCTTTGTAATTTTTGTATAACTGATGAACTCATGGTCAACGCTGGTAATACATTTGTTGATTGCAGCCTTGACAGTAATTCCAAGTGTGAAATACCTCTTTTGACATTAACTGAAGGTAAAATACAGTTGAAACCTTTTCTCCTACACCGATAGATGAAAAAGGCATTGTCGGAAAAGTGGTGCTGCAAAAATCTGTTGGGCTGTTAATCACTTGCCTTGACAACTGAGGGGAGCAGGTGGCAGAATAATTAGGAAAATTAGATTCATGACCCAAAGCTTGAGGTTTCAAGTTGAGGAAAAGGCTCTTGCCATGTTATCCTGAATTTACCCGGTTAATATCAAAAATTATGAAACTGCAAGCTAGTCTCTTTGGATAAACATATTTCTTTCAGTAGCTAAATGAGGTCGTGTGAAAATAAAGGAAATCCACAATCCCAAATACCATACCCGTGTGTGGTTACAGAGCGATTTTTGCATCATTCTTCACTTTTTAATAGCCAGTTTCTTGGTAGCATTGGATTTCCTACCCTATGTTTACAAACTATCAGTTTTTAGCATTGGTTTATTTTTCCAGCAGTTTTAAGCAAAGGTATTTTGGGTAAACTGAAAAGCTGAAGAGGGCCTATGCTTCGCTTAAATTTCTCAATCTGCCCTGCGGTTCAGATTTCTATGCCACATGGGGCATGTAGCAAGGCAGAACATAGCTGTTCAAGCTGCATCCACATTTTCTTGATGTTGTGCTGCGAAACATTTTCTCTACTAGCCTGAAGCCTCTCTGTGATTCCGGAATCTTCTTAATGGAATAGCCTGCCTGAGTTCTGGCTTTTTTTAGAAGTTGCTGTGTAGCTCCTTTACAGCATTTACGTTTGTAATGTGCTATTTGTCTCACTTGTACATCACTTTAGACTAAAGCATCTGCTAAATAGAAATACATGGTAACTGAATGGAATCGTCATTCATTTTATCCTCCAGTGGATAAATAAGCTCCTGAAGAGCCCTACAGCAATGCTCCACCTGGAATGGACTGGCACAGTCTATATCCTTAACTAGTGTACTGCCATTAGTCTGGTAATTGGCTTGTCTGAGCGAGTCCTGTGTCAGCATTCTAAGGAGGACCGAGGGAGTGATGGATATTCTGACCTTTGGCACCTCCCTGCAATATTACGCTTGTGTGCCATGGGCAGTGATTGAGTCTCTACAGGAAGCTAAGTGCTGCATTCAAGTTTTTTGCAGGAGACAAGATGTCAGACAAGAGTCCTCGACATAAATGGTTACTCCGGATGCTAGATGCTGTGTTATGCGAAAGACATTTTTGTGAATTCCGATGAAGCATCGCTAGTTCGGTGCGAGGCCCCTTAAGTGGTGTTCAGAGGACTGAAGGACAGTGTCATCTTTAAAATGGATGTTATGGGTACAAGTCCTTTTCATTCCTCTCAGCAGAAGCACCGTCCAACATCCGAGTCTCGGGTCTGACTTACCATTGAGTTTTCTTTACAATAAGTTCAAAGCAGTTGTTTCTAAATGACCCGTGAACACTGAGCATGGTCAAATGCAATTCTTTTTAAAACAACTAAGCGCTCAAATCGAATCGAAAGCAATTTGTGTCATTGTCACAAGGTATTTACATCATGGATACGAGTGAAAGTTACGAGTGTTTGTCAACACTACCTACAACACTTCCTAGGGAATTACATATAAAATGCAATTTCTATAAATGATGCTTGGTTCTTTTTTACTAGATGTTAAGAAATGTCAAATGTGAAAAAATGGTCTATTGGAACAGTATATCGTGTTCAGTAGCAAATTTACAGCTGTGAGAGAACAAAATGGAAAGTACCTCCAGATCTTTGATTCAAGGGAAAATTGCTTTAAAAAGAAACGAGATTTGTTTATTTTAAAAAAATATATATTTGTGCCCATAATTTTGGTCTTCTGTGGCAATATCATCATGGACAAGGTGCCCAGGACTCTGTCCGCTCTGTGCTGTATATAGCACATTTCACTTTTTCCCAGCGTCTTTTTTGGCTCCTCCCTTTGCTCCTCCTTTACCAGCATCCTTGGCCCCGCCCCCTCCTTTGGCTCCACCCTTAGCTCCTTTGTCAGCTGCTTGCTTTTCCCCAGCCTTCTTGCCTTTTTCTCCGCCTTCTCCCTTCTTCTCGCTGCTTTTGTCCCCTTTCTTCTTGGTGGACGCGTCCTTGGCATCCCCTTTCCCCTCTTTACCCGCCTTGCCCTCCTTCTTGTTGCCATCTTTCTCCCCCTTCTCCACTTTCCCAGAAACAGTGGCCACCTCGGCTTTTTCCTCAGCGACAGCAGCTGCAAATGCAAAGAAAAAGGGGGGAAAAAAAAAAACATTCAAGCATTTTCAGTTTTAGTTCCATGTCCACCTCTCTCCTGCTTAACCAATCCAGAGTTACAGGCAGGGGTGCAGTAGGAGCATGGATACCCTGGCAGATTCAGGGGGCCCAGAAACAAGGACCATTGAATGTGCAAGAGGAGATCACGCTACATAGGGAGAACATAAACTCTACACAAACAGGGACAGCAATTCAAACTCCCAAACCCTGGAACTGTGAGGCAACAGTGCTGCCTACTGAACTGGTGAGCATTAGTTATGTGTATTAAATGATTAGAAATGAAATATGTAGCTGGCAGTACACAAATGCAGCATTAAACCAACATTCACAGAGGCAGGCACACATTAACACAAGCTCCATGTTTAGACTAATTTAATTAGTTTTAGGCTAACTTAATAAGGTTCCAGCCTGGGATGGTCCCCAGGATAAACAAGCAGCAGCGGTCGGATTACAATTTCCACCCCATCAAGCCTGTGACAGATCATAGCTGAAGAATCCTGTGTTTGAAAAGTAAATCTCCAGTGTGGCTGATTAGCAGGTAACTGTAATGGTCAGTCCAGTGTGGCTGTTTAGCAAGTAACTGTAATGGTCAGTCCAATGTGGCTGATTAGCAGGTAACTGTAATGGTCAGTCCAGTGTGGCTGATTAGCAGGTAACTGTAATGGTCAGTCCAGTGTGGCTGATTAGCAAGTAACTGTAATGGTCAGTCCAGTGTGGCTGATTAGCAAGTAACTGTAATGGTCAGTCCAGTGTGGCTGATTAGCAGGTAACTATAATGGTCAGTCCAGAGTAGCTGATTAGCAGGTAACTGTAATGATCAGTCCAGTGTGGCTGATTAGCAGGTGACTGTAATTGTCAGTCCAGTGATACTGATACCGACTTTATATATATCGACAGCCCCAGCTATAGACACTGCGCATTTGCACCTTCAGATAATCAGTCCCAGACGTGTTATTTTTAAAAGAGGCTACTTTTAATTCTTTGAGGATATCCTGTTCTTTCTGCCAATCATGAGGTGAGTTGGCTTTGACAATTAAAAAAGTAAAACAAACGTTTTGTTCAGATGTGATCCATTGACCGTGACCACCCTTACCCCATGAGTCACATGAAGTGTATAATAGACTTGAAACATTTTATCTAATTAGCTGTAGGATGGAATTGGAAGTGTTATATACATCCAAACGACCAGAGCTGATAAATCCTGTCCATGTAAATATTCAGGATGGCAGATATAGTAACCACAGTTTTTTGTAATACCATACTGCATTCCATTCAGTACTGCAAAATACTGAATTGAAAGCCCAAATGTTACCAGAGGCCCTAAGATTACAAAATAAATTATGCATATGAAATCAGTAATTGTCATCTCTGCATAAGCTACAGGGCCTGGGGTTTAAATTATGCATAATTCAGCTCTTAAGGTGATATTCAGGTGTGAAGCAGGAGGAACACTAAGGTGCAGCATAGCAGGAAAAGCAGAAAAAACTATTTTATTCCAGTTGTCTACTTTATTTACAGCCGGCATATTTTTGGAATTTCCGTCGCCTATCAGCTTGTGTGTTTGCACACAGTGCGACACGGACATCTATCGGGGAAAGTAATTACGCTTCCAGCATGCTGCTTCCATTATATCGCCTGCCCATTTAATGACGAGAAGCTACTGAGCAGAGATAGTCGGGAGTCCTCTGGCACTTCCAGGCACCAGCCGATGCAAAGTGAAAATAAGACCAATACCCAGGATGCTTAGCGAGCTCTAGCAAGGTTTATGTACCCAGGAGTTTGCAGAAACAATAGACATTCAGGGTTTCCAGCTGTCATACTGCAAGCAACTACAAGTCATAAACATAAAAAGAGTTCTGTTAATATATACAGTATATATATCTGAAACTCAAGATTAAAAAAAATTGATTGTTGTTTTATTCTTATGATGTTAAAATGTTATAAAATGTTAATGTTATTATAATAAGAGACTGAGGTCAATGCAAATCTTTCTAGGTGACCTTTAATATCATTCACACATATATGCTCATATATATTCTGTAAAACAATCACTGACTTAGCCGAGGACACACTGAAAATGTTAAAATATCAGTCATTTATACACACATTATACAGTCCTGTTCTCTCACCGGGCTTTTGAATTGAGTAGTTTCAGCGAGTGGTACACAGAGGTGAGGTACACTCAGTGTCCACTTTATCAGGCTTGCCTCGCTAGTACCAGACAGGACCTGCTTTAGCCTCCAGGACCATTTCAAGGCTAGACGAGCTCGTGCACCATGAGCTGTTACTTTTGTACTTGTGACATTCCTCTTCTGACCTGTCTTATCTGTAAATTCGAGACATTTTAGTGAGTGTAAATCCCGGGAAGGTGGTTTGCTGAGATGCCAAAATCTCTTCATCTGGCACCATCAGTCAAGTGTATATAAAAGAAAGCTTATAAAGAAACCAATAGATGGAAAGTGCCATAGCTTTTCTATAACGGATACAAAGGCAACATTCTTATACAGACAGAAATCAAAGGATGTACAATATACAAGGGAATGTAAATAGAGGAGGAAAGCAATCTAAACCTCATATTAGTTATTCACATTTTATAAACGTGGCATTTCTCATATGCAAAGAATCATTCACACTCTGATAAGCCGACAGTAAAACAATACTACTAGGCATATCTTTTATTCTTTCTTACATATTTATTTTAGTTTTAATCTAGGGTTCATATCTGTTCTGAAATCATATTTTGCATTTATTTGTTAAAGTTTGATTATGGTTTCCCTGTGAAGTTAACCACAGCAAGATTGCTAATCAAGGTTTGCTTTCAGGGACACGACGTCAAGCTGATTTTCTGGAGGGAACTTCAAACCTAAGAATACGACATAACATTTCTGAAAAGTGACGATAATTTTCCCAGCACTAAGCAATTATGTACGCATACATACATAAGTGGAATTTAAAGGTCAGATTTTCAGGCTTGGAATATTCTTTACAACAACCCCCACCCCCACCACCTTGATACCTGAACGTTACTTTTCTTTGAAATTGTCAGTGGTTTTAATGGATAAGGTTCATCATGAAGACAATTTCAACATGAGCCACAGTTTGACCGCAGCCTGAGACATAAACATACTGTTAAGCATTGTTCGCGACACAGATGTTGAAAATCCGCTCACTTCCTGGCAAGGAATGCTACAGAAACGTTATGCCAAGTCCCGTTTGTTTCTCTACGGTATGCCATCGCCCAGCCAGAAGCAGCCACACGTTAGCATGCACCTCACGCACCCCAAGCTGTGATCCTGGAGGGATCTTGGTTCTTGCCTGGTGCAGGCACTCCAAGGGGTAGGCGGCCTCATTGGTTACACAAGGAGCATCAGCAAAGTCACTTGTTTTGATGTTAATGATGTACTGCAGCATCAAAAGTAATCCATGCCTGTCTGGAAGTTAGATACTGTTCTCTAACAGCTTGGGCTTGATCTGTGTTTTTGGAGACGCTGGCTCTCTGGTAGCATTATCAGCTTTACTTTGATGGCACTGATTTACATCCAGAGCATTCAGGGGTATACAGAGGTTGTGGCTGTATACGACATTTCCAAAATGGAGAGTCCCATTAGAACATTAATTTTGCATTTGACCTGGGGTGGGTTTCCTGAAAGTTTAAGTCCTGAAACATTAAGTACGGAGACATTTTAGCCAGATCCGTCAAGAATCCAAATTACTGATCTAAATGCTGTTTTTTGAGTGGACATGAACCCCTTGGACCATCTCAGTAATATATAATTCATACGGTAGATGCTGGCCTGGGGTGAAATAATGAGCCTTCCTGGTCTGGTGCAGGATACATTCAAGAGGAACACTATGGAATTTTGCACTTAGGCAAACTGTGCAGTTTCTGGCAGCTGTGCATTCCTGCAGATCATCAGTGATGTACAAGGTTTCAGCAAACCTGCTGTGCCCAGATCTGTGCATTGATTACATTTCTATTGCACAATGCGCATAACTATATCCAAGTTCCAGCTGGAGGGGATGCCTTGTATTACACTACAATTGTTTTTTTTGCCATTGCAGGTATTTTAGGTGCAGTGGATGGAACCCTCGAAACTATTCATATTTGCAGTCCCTTGAATCTCATCTGCACCTGCTGAAAAGTAGAGATGGGGAGTCGACTCCAAAAGAGTCGATTCCTCGACTCTCACTAGCCCTAGTGTCGGAATCGACTCCAG
>JAODKL010000081.1:3037588-3067271 GCA_026780765.1 Petrocephalus schoutedeni
GTCGATTCCACCGACTCCAAAATTAGGAGTCGGGAGTCGGAGTCGACTCCAAAAAAACCGGAACCGAACACCCCTACTGAAAAGAGTTCTTGGCACTAGGCCTGAATGTCTAGGTGATATGCAACCATCAAGGACATTTTACAGACATTGTCACCGACTGGCCTGGAAGTACACATGATGCTTATACCTGGTCCAGCTTTGAAGGGAGTTGGATGGCAAGACATTGTGAATTTGCTGGTGGCTGGTGATTGGGAGACATCAAGCATCCTCTTAGCCAATACCTGCTAACAGAGTTGAATCCCCAAACAGCTGAGGAGAGGTATAACACCATATACCAAAAAACATACTGCTGTAGAGTGCTGAAGTTCTAAAACGCTCATAAAGTGACGAAAGAGTTGTGCTAAACACAGGCAAGTGGCAAAAGCGTGCTACTGGCTGCCCTTCGCAAGATTTAGTGCCATCTAGTGCCTTTCATTTGAAATGATGTGCCCTGTAGAGCAAGAGAAAGTGATGAAGTGTCTTTATGTGTACCCATCTAGTGAAGAAAATGCATAGTAGTGCCCAATCAGGTGCCCTTACAATGGGTTAAACAGCCCCTATGGGGTACCCATCCAAATGAAAAGTGCGACATTATGAAGTGCCCTTGTATTGGAGAAAATATGATTCTGTCTGGGGTGCCCTTCCGAGTGAGAACACATGATGAAGTGTCTTTGTAATGGAGAGAAGAATATCTCTGCCAGGTGCCCTTTCAGTGAAGGAACTGAGATACAGTGCCCCACTATGAGATACAGTTTCCTGTACTTGCAAGGAAAGAACATGAAATAATGAACCCTCTAGTTCTTCCTATGTGTAAGAAAATGTGTTAGTTTGCCCCTGCAGCTGATAAAATACTAAGATGCAGTAAGAGGCCTTTTTATTTTTTTGCACCTGCCCTCCAAACATCCTGAGTCCGCCACTGGTTTTACACACACACACACATATATATATATATATATATATATATAGATATATATATATATATCACCTTTTAGGGGCTGAAACAGTGGCCTGTAAACAGAACTGGGTTGCTGTCGACATGATAGCAAGTCACAGCAGGATACATAAACACAGAAATTAATGTCTGTATGGTGATTAGTTTGATGTACCAAGCCCATTTAGCAATCTTGCACCTGACTTTCTACAGGGAGCACCCATTTATTTTATCCATGTTTTCTCAATAACGTGTCTCAAAATCATTATGTAATACATAGACCAATATAATTGCATTGGATCCTTCTCTATGGGTAGTCACTGGAGTAAGTAATGTAAGATAATACAGATGGAATTGTCTGTTTATGGTGCCATTTAATTTGATTTGATTTGGATTACTAAAAAGCCCCACATCTAAACTGCTTTTTTCGGATGCTATTTGATTAAGAAGCAGAGTCAGAATAGGATAATAAATCATTCCTACTCCTCTTTTCACTCTAAGCCATTGACTTCTTTGATTTCCTGTTTACCATGTGATTTATTTTGCCTGTTCCGTGTAAGAATAATTAAGAGTTAAGAATATTGAAGCTATATAATCTATGTAATTGAAAATGAAGAAAAGACAGAGAAAAGCGTAAAGAAGGGATGACAGGCGCATGAACATTCGAAAGGCTACTTGTCGGCCGTGACAAAGCTCTCGGCAGGAATTGAAATAGACGACACATCAGGAACTGCACGCGGTTTCTCTGGCCTGTAATCTTGCGGCATACGGCTGTCAGCACGGCAACGGCGAGGGACAGAAGGACAGCAGAGCGGAAGAAAGAGTGCAGTCCAGCGCAGCATAGCTAGAGGCGGAAGTCAGCTTGTCCATCCAGCCACAGGCCTGGCAGTCCCCATATATTCAGAGGGACTACGGGAAGGGGTGGTAGGGTGAGGCAGAGGGAGAGGCAGGCAAAGAAAAGGAGGCAAAAGATCAGGTTTAAGGTCACAACACAAGAGCTGCAAAGGGACAGTGACATAATTTGTGTTGTTTCTGTATCCAGTGACCGTAGGTTGAGTTTCACTGCTCCTACTTTAACTTTGTTAGCGCCTTAATACTCGTCCTTAGATTTGCAGCCGCTTCGTCTTCTGTGCCTCTAGATTGACATGACGCCATTCGTGTTTATTACATCTTTGTCTGGAAGGACCAGGCCGGGATGAGCTCCGGAGCCTCCCACAAACCCGGGCCAGGATAAGTGGTTGGTAGATGGATGTGAAGTAAAAAAAATATATATCAAGTATTACATGAAAGCAGGAGGTCTGATGATGATTTCCAGTCTGTGATTGGTGACCCCTAGCTCAGAGTGCTTGATGTGGTCTGATACACTACTGCTGTTACGGTATAGCTGTCCAAGTAGCCATTCAAAGCCTCAAATGATTATAATGTCATTCGGGATGCTATCTCATCTAATGTATTTTCTTCATTTGTAATTAGTAGTACTTAAATTATTCTAATTATTTGCTTTTATCATTGCTCAGTTTCAATGCCTCAGATGCCTCAAATGACTCAGTCCGGTCTGTACTGTGCAGCTCACTTTATAATAAACAGATTAGGAATGGCATACACTAAATTGTGTCCTTCTACTCCTTGAAGTACAATAAATGAACCTGGCCCACATCATTCAGAGTTCTCAAATTAATAAATACACCCATCTATGTTATATCCACTTATTCTTCATCAGGCTCATGGGAGACAGTTTGTAAGTGCATATTGCAAATAAGTGTAGCTGTTATTTCTGTATGATCTACAGCAGTAATGCAGCCAGGCCAAATAATGGCCATCAAAATTATTTTTTGCATTATTAGTAACATTTTCAGTAGTGCATATTCCTTGAATATATGAATTCTCATTATTTCTTAGTCCTATATTTTTTCTGGCTAGACACACTGACAGTGACTCTAGAGCCTAATAAATGCAGCTGTTTCATGAAATCGGCTTAGAAAAAAAAAACCCTGGATTTACACATATCTAGAAAACTCTGGGACTGGAAACTGATTCCAGAGCCATAGGGAGCATGAAGTCATTATGTGCCAGTGATTGGGTTAAAACATCTCTATCACCTGGGAGTCTTCGCTAACAGCTATGATTACACAGCGTATCCTCATTAAAGTAATTACCTGTTCTACTTTCATCAGCAAGCCATGGCATACTTCACGGGCAGAGGAGAATCTTGCAAGTAATATATCTGAAGTAAATGTGAGAAGAGACCATTTTTTCCCTGTTTACCACGGGGCACTTACCCCCAGGAATCTCTGTAAGCTCGTTAAGTGGAGGCACCGTCTCTAAGGTGTCCGCGTAGGTCTTCGCTGCCTGTCTCTGGGCATGCCTCGCCTCGATCTCTTTCTTGGTCCTGGGAATCCGGCATTTGAAGATGCAGCAAAGTGTTATCACTGGGGATAGATGGGGAGGGCAATTTCAATGTGAAATTTAAAGAAGTTCAATTCAATTCAATTTATTTTTATGTAGCGCCTTTCACGAGGCATTTTAAATGGCATTTAAATTAAAGAAAGAAAACCGCTTGACAGCGGAGGAGAGGTTGGTAGATTAATGATTCCGCAAACCTTGAGACCCTGACATTTACTTAATGATACGAGAGTAAAAGTCTAATACTGTCTGCCCATTATTTGCACATATTGCATCACTAATTTATTATTTTAATCTTAAAGTATTTATTTACGTAGTATCACAATGTTTTTTGTTTTATAGGATATTTTATTTACTTGCTGTGTGGTGTTTACAATTTGCACCACGTTTACTTATCTGCACTATGTGTACTGCCTTTGCACCTTGTCTGTTTGGCACTATGTGTATATTTGTCTGTTTGCTGTGTTCTTTCTGTTGTATGTACCAGAATTCCTCTCCAGGGGTCACTTAAGTGCAACTTGGCATTAGATATGAGTAGTCGAAATACCTGCTTAAAGATAGCTAAATTTATTATTTAAATTGTAAGAATTATTTCACACAGAATTCAACCAGGTTAATGGACAACCCTTCAATGCCACATTGACCTGTGACCTTTAAGTAAATATGATTAACATTATGTCTAGTATCATTATTATATATAGTGCATATATATTTTAGTGCTGTGTATAACCAAATCTATTTTGAAGGTAATATTATATTAGCTGGCTTGCCCTCATTAATTACTAGATTCAAAGTAATATAGTTTATACCACTTGCATCTAAACTCATTGCATATTTATTCATGTAAAACTTCAAAATATTTTTAAAAGGCCGTTACTTACCCACTGCCAGAATAAACATGGAAAAAACTCCAATGACTTGCCATAACCGCAGGCCCCAGAAAACAACGGTTTCTGAAGTGATGGGGTCCGGCTTCTTCGGGGGTGCGGTGGAAAACAGCTAGGGAACAGGCCGAGATGCTGAGTCAGCAGGTCGCCTTGCGGCCATGGCAGTGCCATTTGGACAAGCAGCTACAGGTTAAAGCTTGCAGTTTGCATTATCATCTCACTGACTGACCCAAATGTAAGGCTGTGACACTCATTAGAGCCACCTGTCACGCGTGCACACCAGTTTATTGTTTGCTATATAGTACTGTGCAAAAGTCTTGGGCAGCCAAAGAAAATGATGTTTAAATGATCATCATGTTGGTGTGAAACTATGCTGTTATGTCTAAGTGTGTTCGCTTAGCCATTTCAAACCATCTGCTAAAATTAACCCAGTGTTTGCAGCACACACGCATGCATTTTTTGGTTTGACCACTGGCTCACCTTGAGTAGCAAATCAATATCTCATTGACCTTTTATAACTAATTAATTAAATTAACTAATTAATTTAATTAATTAAATGAGCGAGTGGTGAAATTTAACAAATATGTGGAATGACTGGGGTGTCCCTGAAGAGCGCAAGTTTTTATTATGTTACTCTTAATTTGTATATGTTCTAATGCTAAATTGTGTGTTCTGACCAAAAGTGCACTTACTACCCAAATAAATAGCTTTGAACATTTCTTTTGGCTGCCTAAGACTTTTGCACAGTACTGTATTTTCATCCTTCTAAAATCAAGTCACTTAGCTGTAAGTTTAAGATAAAGTTAGCAGACATGGGTTGATTGACATAATGAAAGTTCTCAGGTTCTCCCACAATATGGCCCTGAGATGTTAAAATAAGGTATCGAAATTATCTGTCAACACAATCCTGACAAATTTCAATGCTGTCTTTAAAGTGATTGGAACCTGTCCTGTAGAACCTGTAGAAAGGGCCTCAACACAAAAGCTAATCAATTCTGTGTTGTGTTGCTTTAGATAAGGGACACCAACTGCGCTAAGCCCACCACCAAATCTAATAAACGACATTGTGTCAGATCTTGCTTCCGATCTATGTGCCATGACTCAATAGGAGACTCCTATTGACATCCTCTGTGAGCAGTTGCTGCTCTTGCAGAAAATATGATTTGTAACACATTTAAATGACTGATTTTACAGGCTTTATGGCCATATTGATGATGGATCCACATAAATGAGTATAAATCAGGAGAGTGAATTTTAGTCAATAACTGAATGTTTTGTCCCTCTTCTGATATACATACATACATACATACATTCTGATGCCATACAGCATTTGTGATTCATGACATTGTACAATACCTACATACTATGCATTCTGTTATGTTATACATACTATTATATATGCTATAACACTATTATATGTAAGGTTTCTAAAGGGAAATATGTGCTTGCACATCGAGTGAGATATGAGACCTGTCTCAGGCGGCTGCCCCAAGCTAGCCTTGAAAGCACTAGCTTATTCATAAAAGCTTCTGTGTCTTTCTTCAGAAACAAGACATTGGGTGGCTGAATTATTTCAGTTAAACCAACATTACCATGAGACATTAAAAAAAACACAATTTAAATATTGGAAAAAATACAAAAATCCACAGACTTTGGCCAGTTGTTAACATCTACTCAGTCTTTCGAGAAGTGAGGCCCAGCTAGGCATAAAGTAAGTGAGAACTTACTGCTCAGTGACACACGATTGGTAAAATGAAATGAACCCTAACCCTACACCACTGAGCTCCCTTTCAGCAAAATAACTCCTTTACCATTGACTTTTCAATTATATGCAAGACAACAGACATGCAAGCTTTTCCTGCATCAAGAAGGCTTACAGCGATAGACAGTGTCTTTCCTGACATTACAGTTAAATTTGTCATATTTCAATTAAGGGGCTTCATTACAGCTCTGTGTTGAGGCTACCTCTAAATAAACAAGCTAATTATGTTACAAACAGTAATTGTTTATGTACTTTGGACAATCCATTGCCAGTCCCAAAGCAAGCTTGCAAACACATTACAAGCAAGCTGTGGTATATGGCTTTAAAATGAAAGCAAACAAATAAATAAATCGTAAAAGATTTTGCGTTCGTCCACAGCATCAACAGCTCAGCCGTAAATGCCATTCTGTAATGCTGTCTGTCCTCATTCCAATTTTACAAGAAGGTATGTCAGTAATATCTGTGTCCAATATAAAGGTTTTGTGTCAACAGTGTACATTGCTTTAGCTATGAGTGAAGTAAATTACAATAAAAGGAAATAAAATATTTTCCAGTATTCTGAAATCTTTACTATGACCCATTAAGCCTTTTATTTATTTGAATTCCTGCCCATCTGACAAGCAATTAAAATAAATTCCAATATCCAGCCCCTCAACGTTACTCTCTAATCTGGTTCATATTAGCTTGGATGAAACCTTTTTTCGCCTTTTCCTTTAAACTTGACATTTCTTAGCTATGATTCATATGCTTTTGCGATTCATTTATTTTGTTTACACTATCCGTTACAATAATATATAGCTTCCTTCTTAAGCAACCAGAATTTCCCCTTCTCAGCATTTTGTAAACCTCTAGCACTTTCTGTGTAGCTACTAGAGGCCCGTCTCTAATGTTAACTCATTTATAACATAGTCAAATAGTCTTCATGCACAATCACACTGCAGAGCCATTGTTTGTCTTGCGCAATGGGAACAAAGCCATTAAGACACCTAGAGAGCAAAATAATAGCTTTTCTGTAAAGGTGCAAAGTACCATTGGCTCTATGTTTCAGAGCCTACGGTTGCCGGGACCATCTTAAACAGGTTGTGCACCCAGCTGCCGGTAACCTGATGACTCCCAGCTCTCTGTGAGAACGACGAGCTCACCCTTACCTCTGGGTCCGGGGTCTGAGGCACCACGGTGCGCACACAGAAGGATAGAAGTGCCACCAGCCATCCCAGAGGCGGCCTCTGTGGCTCCCCCCTCACCATCTCCTCCCCGGCTCTCCGCCGGACATGGACACCTGCCGCCCTGCTCCGTTTATGCCCGCCCGCTGAGCTACGCGCCGCTCCCAGCCCGGGGGCCAGCCTATCCGTTAGAGGACATCAATTAATTAGCAAGGCCGGTGTCACTTACTCTAGCAGCCTCTTTCTGATGCTCCAGTGGCTGAGGGGGCTGGGAAATGTATGCAAAGGGACCGTTTTGGGGTAAAGCAGGAAGGGAGAATGGAACACCGTCACATCCAGCTCACCAGCAGCACCGGAACTACGCTATTTGGACAAAAGTATTGTGACACCAGCCTGTCCAATTTCTCACTCTGAATCCAAGGGTATTAATATGTACTTGGCTAACCCTTAGTTGCTATAATATCCCTATAATATCTTCTAGGATGGTTTTCCACTAGATGTTGGATCATTGCTGGTGGGATTTGCTGCCATTCAGGTTGGGTATGGATGTAGGGTGGTCAGGTCCCTTTCTGTGAGCCTGTGTGGCTGCCACTTTCCAGCTGAACTCACTCCCAGATGTTTCCACTTCACAGTCACTTCACTTGCGGCTGACCATGGCAGCTCTCACAGGACAGAAATGTGGGGAACCGGCTTGCTGGACGGGAGTCTAATGGTGCCCAGTGACGGCGCCAGGTCGACTAACCTCTCCTGTATGACCACCCATTCCACTGCTATTGTTTGAGGCAGGAGATTGCAGGACTGTGTGCTTAACTATACAAAAACGTGGACTATCGGGGGGGTCCCCAAGGGAAACTGGGTAAGAAGATGGATGGATCTTCGCAAGAGTCTGACCAATCTGAATTTGTGAGAGGTGTGATTTCATTGCAATGCTGAGTTGCTTGCCCCTGGACTAGATCACCAGCTATTGTGCCAGTTTTTGTGAAAAACAATAATGACTTGTCTGTGTACTATGTTGGTCCTAAGCCAGCACCCCAATGGCCCAACTGCTCTGAATTTGGTCTCTGATGGGGGGGTTGAAGGGGCTTTCCCATCATTTCTCCCAGCTCGTTTTACCACCGCCAGCGTGACTGTGTCCCCGAGGATCCCGCTATTCCATCCAGGCCTGGCAAAGCCACCTTCCACAAGCTGACGATGTTTTGACGTCCAATGCCCAGCCGCGCTCAGGGATTCCTCACGCTCCCCCTAATTGGAAGAGACACCCGTGGCCTGGTGGAGTCTGGCTTCCTGTGCCCGTTTCCATTCTCGCAAAGCCATCCTGTCATTTTGGCAAGCTAAAAATACTTTAACTGGAACAGGCACGCATTCACCTCCGGTCCTGTTGTCTCTCATGTGGTACTGATGTTTACTCAAAAACAAAATGCAAACATCAAATTTTTATGATGAAGCACCATGAGGGCTTCAGGTCAGCCTTCAGTTTTGGTTTGCGTTTTTCTTACATTATATTTTTCCTTACATTTAAAGGCACTGCTTTTTTATTCATTTAAGAATTAATTTCTTTCTGATGGTTATGTAAAGATGCTCCACCATAATTCGGTATATTATCAGGGGCTTCTGCAATGCTGGATTCTAAGGATAAATTTTAGAGAGAAAATTGCAATGTTGTTCAAGATAGTCAAAAATATACTTTGATGGGGTAACTGCTACATAGCAATTAAGAAAGTATTTACATTATAACTGTTACAATGGACTATATTTTAAATTATCATTGTTTAAAAAGGGTGTAATGTCAGTTTTAACTTGACAAACTTTCTCAACATTATTTTATTTATTTTACTCTTACATGCCTATTAACTGTATTAAAAATGTAATTTATTGATTTAAGCATTTGATTACTTGATTTAAGCATTTGCAACTAAGACTAAGCAAATAATTATTCTTTAGAATTTTAATGACCCAGCAGCAGAAGAGTTAAAGAGCTCAGCTTTTCGGCATGGTGGTTTCAATGTGGGTGTGAGAAGGTTTGTTTTCCATATATATAAATAAATAAAATGGTTGAGCTTTGAATTTGTTCATTTAATTTCATTTTAGCACTTTTGGCATTAGCGAGAGTTGAGGATAATATTAAATTTCAGCCTAGCTAAATCCCCCAGCAAGTAGTTGTTTGAACTACCTCAGGATCCTTTACTGGGGGGGGGGGGGTAGCCCTATCACTGCTTTTTGGTGAAGTTTTTCTTTTAATTAAAAATCAGTGATGTTTCCTTTCTCAGACAGAGCGATGCGTTTGTTCATTATTGTGAGGTACTATGAATTTGGCATTTTAACTGCCGATTTAGACCTCCTGGAAATAAATGTTTAGTTGCTTACAAGGACATGGTATGGCATGCATTAAAAATACAGAATACTTCCTGGAGAAGATTCCGTGTCTTCAGTTGTTTTTGGCAAGCATCTGCAGTGGCATGTGATTTCTGGTGGTGTCGGTGTCTAGTTTGATCTCGTCCTGCAGAATTTAATCAAGAAAGAAATTAATTGCCAGTTAATCAGGTGGTTGAAATGCTATGTATGATGTCCTGGCCACCTTAAAGTTCGAGTGTAGATGTCATAAATGTGGTTTAAGGTTGAAAGGACTCCACCCAGGGCTGGTATTGTCATACCATATTCAGCTGACCTTTTCAATGTGCATATAAGCTGTCCTGTTTCATATGACACCAGATGAGGGGCGTGTTTGCTGTTAATTAAGGGCCATTAACGGCCCTGAAACTGACTACACACATTCCTCACAAAGACTATTTATTTTTCTATTCTTATTTTTAGAACTGCAAACAAAATGGAATATGATGCTGTATTAGAAAACAAAATGATAATTGTAATTTGAGAATTGACACTAAATAAGAACCCTACGGGCTTTCCCCCCCCCTCAGACCTGGTTTGCCTGGCACATGTAGAAAAAAGGCGAACAGACGCCCGTTTTAGCATCGTTACAGCCTGATTCCTAAGGGAACATGCAGTAACCCCCGGGAACCCCAGCCTCCCCTCCACGTTACTTCCTTGTCAAGCTGTGGGTCGCCTTCAATTAGTCTCGATGACTGAATAATTGCGCCCATCTGCGGAGATCCTTGCCTAAGAAAACACGATCGGTTCCCAGAAGGTTCGCATCAAAGTTCAAGAAATATTAAAGGTACAAAAACAAAGACTGGCACGAGAAAACACTCTTTACATCCATTTTAGTAGCTAAACGTCAGTCATGGCTGTGAAACTAGCCAAGTCTGCTGCTAACTGACTACCTGCGGAGGGGCCTGTTTACATAGCCGGTAATGTGGAATATGCTAACGCATAGATCTCCTCTTGGCCTCGTTTCTCGCGTTATTAATGTCAGGTAGGCACAGAAGGGCCTCTGCCTTCCAGCTGCTTGACACAGACCGCTGGTCGCTCACTATGGAAACCGGCCATTTTCCTCTAAGCGGGATACGGTGCTGTTGCTCACTGTGTGCTAGGGGCTCATATGTCCTGATCAAGTCCTGAATGGGAAGGTGGTTTGTTTTAGCACCTGTGGATTCTGTGCTTGGAAGCTGCTGGAGTCCTTATTTCTTAATGAGGATGATTCCCTGCTGGGCTGAACGCTGCTTGTATTTCTAAAATTGGAAAAAGTCTGAATCTTTTGATGGAATTCTCCTATCTGAATATTGCCATGAATTTGAATTGAAAAAAAACAAGCAAAATCTAGTATAAGTGTTACGTTTTTTATTTTTAAATCTTAAATGACGTACTGGAGTGTCACCCCCTGCTCATTGCGTCCACCTGATCCTCCTGTCTTCCCCCTGGCATAGCTCTACACAACCTTTCCTCTCGTGCCTGCCCTAGTCTCAGTCTCCCACAGCTGCCTCCTGTTGTTCCTCCCGTAAGTCTTGAATTTAAACACTTCCCAATCCAGTGCCCCCCCCCCTCCCCCAGTTCTCTCGTTATCTGTCTGCACTTTAGTCCAGTGCTGCCTGTTTGTGCTGTTTAAAAAAGTCCCCTGCAAGTGTTTCCTGCACCTCAGCCCGCATTTGGGCCATACTTCCCTAGCGTGAGTGAGATGTGGAGGTCATGAGTGAAACATTTGCTGTTCTTTTATGAAGGTGCTACTACCACTAAGGAATGCAACAGACTTTTGATGATGCCCTCCAAAGGCATTCTTGCATTTCAGTGTCATTACACTGTTTCATTATTACTATCTCTTCACGTGTTCTGGGCCCATGGCTGATGTGGTCTTTGTGGTTTTAGATGAAAGCTTTCAGTTTCAAGTAGGCTTTCTTAAGCTCATATATATTCTACTATGTACCGAGAAGTGAAACTACTGTCATCTTACTCTGAAAAATTGGGAAGGCCTCCTCACTTAAACATCCTCAGTCAGAGAAGTACTGCTAGAGAAAATAAAGCATAAATGATGAAAGCTCAAAAGTGTAACTATTTCTTAAAGGTTCATATTAATCACAGTTGACACTTCCAATCTGAGAAAACTTAACTTTTTCTTTCCAACGCATGCCAGTCATTAGATGCTCCTACTGCCCTATTAAATTACTGTATTTAACATTTTATATTGAATAATCAAAATTATTAAGTCAAGGCCTCATTATGCAAGCTTCTTATAATTATAAAATATAATAACTGAACTATGTAAACAATTTGATATATTTTTCAGTCTTTGAGCAGGATGAAAAACTACACTTATTATATTCCACCATGATAGACTAAGTGTTTATGGACTAACCACATGATTTTAAGCTAGAATTGAGTGTGCAATTCAAGTCCTTGTTGCTATCCATCAGAATCATTAATGGACCAACGTCCATCTCTGTCAAAAGGCTCCTTATGACATATTGTGTATATCAAATCATGAACCAAGGCCACATAGACCTTCCTCCACCACACAAGAAGTATCACACCACACGTTTCTCATGTGTGGTCCTCCAGCAGTGGAATGAGCTGTGAAACCCCATCTGATAATCAGATTCCTGCACAACCTTCAAGAAATGCCTCAAAACCGATCTATTCCAGGAATTCCTCCACTAGCCTGATGCATCTCCATGTTACCTGAATGTTCTTAATGTTGCATGTCTTGTCATTGATTCAGCTTATTAGTTTCTCTCTTTGTAGGAAGATCTTGTGTGTTCCTACAGCTTACATTTGTACCTGGCCATGGAAGCTCATCCTAGCTGCACTCACGCCTGGTTGACTCCTCGACAGCATGTTTGTTTGTAATGTGCTATTTGATTCATATAAATTCATAATTAAAAAAACAGATCATCCTTGTCTGAATCTTGCCATTAAGAATGAAGCGCCAGGGCATGCAAAAACAATGCAGGTCAGATGTAGACGGAGTTTGCTGCTAGTGATCATATATAAAGTATCAAGCACACCTCCCGCCCATACGGCGCAGTGTCACCATGTCTGCCTGACTGTCATCAGAGACGATTGTTCAGAAGGAATCCTGCAGAGAGCGATGCTGTTTCTTCAGAGATGTTGGAGCTCAGTGCACAATGTCAGAACAAGGGACCCTGGGGCCTTCGGCACGCGTGCATTTGGAAATGCCAGCATCGCATTTTGGTTTGGTCAGGTTCACAGATTCATGCATTGTGAGTGACTCAGCAGGCTTTGTGCTTATGACTGGAAAATTGCCTGTTTGAACCCCAAGGCCCTTAACTCCTAGCTCCAGGGGTGCTGCACACTGGCTGACCCTGTGCTGTGACCACCAAGCTATGGAGAGCAAGATGGGGTAAGTAAAGAGAAGAGTTCTAACATACCTGTACTTTGAGGCTCGCGGCCTCAAAAAGGTAGTGAATCATCGGTCATGGTGCTGCTTCTGTTGCCAATTCTTCTATGAGCACAAGCAAGTCCTCCAACCCCTACCTCCACCAACCACCTGGCAGCTGGAGGCTGTGCATTAGTCTTCAGTGTACCAGATCAGTTTGGCCTCTGTCCAGGTCACATTCAGTTATCCCATATTAATTAACTTTTGGGTTAATGAATTAAATATGCAACAGGTCACTCTTTTCCACATGAGTTCAGGCCACAGGAAGTAATAAAGTTTTCAGAGTTACTATGGCCACAGCCGAGGCTCTGGATGTGGACCTGTGGCTAATTTATTTTATTACTATCATGAGACCAGCTAACCCCGGTATCTGTGAACTCAGAGCCGCTGCAATCTAGTTAATAAACCTGTCAGCCGCGCAGTGAACATACAGCACAAGCTGCTTGTCCAAGACTGGGGTAAAAACAGATTGTGCCTGTCTGTCTGTCCAGGAAACTGTCCACCTATGAATTAAGGTAGTCCTGAAACATACAACCCCAACTCAGAAAAAGTTGGGACGGTATGGAAAACGCAAATAAAAAAAGAAAGTAGGGATTTCTATATTTATTTTGACTTGTATTTCATTGCAAACAATACAACGGCACATTATTTAATGTGTTCCTCGTGAATTTTATTGTTTTTCACAAAATAAACACGTATCCAAGAAAGGTTGTACTATCATAATTCAGGGAGTAAATCAAGTAAATACAAAAATACAAAAAACAAAACTATTGGTTCAGTATAGGTGGCTATTGATGGGTTTATTCCGTCCACATTGATTCATCCTTCTCTCCATCCATCCATGAATATTTCTACAGTTGAGAGTCTGAATCATCACAGGTCACAGATGGGCAAGTGGGTACATGGTTGCATAATCTAAGGTGAAGAAAGGGTGACATGGGACATAATCATAATCTTTAGTAGGCTTTATTATAACTGGTCTCGTGTTGGTAGGAGTCTCACAGTCTTGGAGACAGCAAAAAATAAAGTGAGACACCATTCTTCCCAGATGAATCAGAGGTAGCAGCAAATGTCAAAACTGATAAGGTCATTTCAACAGAAGATGAGTGAGGCTGAACTTGAAGGACCTTGACGTTGTACATTTATGAGACTGAAGCAGGGGTCTAGTCAGCTCTGCTGGGCTCATTTGGAGAGAGATCTTGTTTCCGTTTGCTATTGCCAGTGCAGGTTACTGATTATCGCCCATAGTCAGGACACCTAAACCCAGGCTTCCAAATCCATTGCAGCTTTTTCAGTTGTCCAGCTTGTGACGTAGGTCTTGACCCCTGTAGGAAGCTCATGTCTACCCACAAAGAGAGCAAAGAAGAGGAAATGGAAAAACACAGAGTAAACATAGTGTGTGGCTCAGCAGGTGAGGCTTCTGTGTCCTTAATCCCCTGAAATGCTCCAGGGGCACCAGATAAATGGCCTAACCCTGCACTCTCACCTCCATATGTGTGTGTTTGCCTAAAAAAAGGGAGTAGGATGGGATAAGCAAAAATACACATGAATCTGCTCTGCTCCATACTTGTAGAAACAGCAAATAAATCGACATTGCTCTTTTTACAGGAAAAAAAACATGTTGGATAACTTGTAGTTGTGTCCCCATGTTTCAGGGTGGTCTACAGAGAGCAGCGGCCAAACGATTCATTCCATTTATTTGATTCTAGGAGTTTTGCGGCCCCACGGCTCTGTTGATGAACTGCCGTGAAATCAAGTCTTGTTTTCCTTCCTTGCCATATGCTCTTTTTAGACAACACTCGTTTCTGAACCAGCCTCATTGCAGCAAGGAGGATACAAGTAATAGGTGTTACTGTGGTAGCATTCGACGGTGGACAGTAACTGCTGTGGCGGCCCGGTCTGCAGAACTCATACCGCCTAGGGTCTGTGTGAAGTGGCCAGTCTAAATTGTCCTAAATGAGCGTGAATTGGGCCATTAATCATCAAGTAATGGTACAGTCCTCACCTGTGAAACTGAGGTCAAACCGCAAAAGTTGAGCTGCATTCCAGCTTGCGATTTTGCTGAATACACAAAAATAAAATGATCCTTCCCATCATGCACCGTGTCTTGCCCCTGTTATTAAAAAACATTCTGATTGTCATTTTCAAAAACAGCTTCCACACAAGGACCTCTGGAAGCTATTTCTCCAGTGGGAAATGTTTTTTTTCCCTGAGTGCATCCATTCTGAGACATGAAGAGAGTTGGCCTTTTTTTAGCTACCATTTTGAGATGGTCTGGAAGTATATTTGAGCTGAATTACACTACATGATAAATTATAGTTTTGTCTGGAATTCTCCTTCAGATATGCCATTTACAAATGTATTGTGGCTGCAAGGAAAGCATGTTGTTTAAATTATTCTATACCATGACATAATCATTTCCAGTCTGCTACACATAAAATCAAGACATAAGACGAGAAGCTATAGAGAAAGCATAAAATGTATAAATCATGGCTTTCGTTTCATTTGGAAACAGAGAGAGCTTACAGGAAAACAACTTTATTTCATTTTAATTAGATGATGACAAGGCCATTGTGAACGTGACCATTTCTGAGGTCATGTTAAGACCATGTTTAGTTTGTACCGAATACTTGAGAGGCTCATTTTTCATGAACTTATTATCAACTAAAGTATATTTTGAATCAAAACAAATCATGTTTTATGAATTTAACCAATGCACCCACAAGAACCTCTTTTTCTTCATAGTTTTCATCAGCTAAATTAGTTTTAGACTTGAAAATTCAGTCGAGTATCCCACATTTTTAAACAGCTTCAAAATCTGTTTCGCTGCTTGCATTCTTCTGAAAATATCATCTCCACAAGTGAACAACATAATAATTTAAAGCACATTGCATTGCAGTTACAAGCAGCAGACGTGCAATGGCAGCAACAGGAGAGCTATCACACGTAATCATGGGGCTCTGTCAATCCATAAGACATGCGTCAGATGAACTGACGAGCTGGCTTTGGTGTATGAGCGAGCCTCCAGGCATTCTCTTTAATTCACAGCTCCGTGAGGTATGACTGTGAAAAAAAGATCTGCCAAAACAAACAAATATTCAAAAAGGGGGCTGATGCTAGTCTCCATCTGAGGTGGAGGGTGTCAGCTACTTAAAGCAAAACTCAAAGCTGGAGCTCGCTTACCGCCACAACATGTTAAAAATATAATAATAAAAGCCATCTCAAAAAAAAAAAACTATAAAAAGATCCACTTAACATCCAGTTTCAACAATTATCCCAGGAAAGCCAAGCCTAAATCACACATAAAAGGGTTAGAGGGGAGAACACTCGCGTTTTAAATGAGATGGTTTCAGGAGGATAATAATAGACTCAGCTGAAATCCAAGTCGAGTGGCGTACCCCCTGCTCCAGTCTTCGGGAAAGTCTGCTTTGCGAACCAAAGCAGCGACGCTTCTCACAATAATAAATGCTCTCTTGGAAAAGGCTGACTTGCCATCCCCATTTACAGTCCTTATAAATCAAACGAATCTTCTAACGTGCCTAAAGTTGTATTGAGGTTTTGGCTTTAAAGTCCCCTTTTTCTGTTTGCCACTGGAACTCTCGGCCATGGTTAGATGTGCTTGTGTTTCCTTTCCTCCCTTTCAAATTTAATGGGTGCATTCGGTGGTCAGAGTCCCTCTCGGCAGCGTGGTTTGTGAAAGCCGGCCACACTGGCCGTTGTAAGCGGGCATTACCCGAGTGGCTGGCTGGCACTGACCCCGCTGCTACTTACCAGTAAGCCAGGTCTGGGTGTCATTTGGTCTCCTGCTCAAAATTTTGGCTAATGAACCCCATATCTTCTCTCTCCTAGCCCCAGAACAAAACACTCAGTAGGCCTTACTGGGCTTCCCATATAGGCCTGTTGGAACTTCCTAGTAAGTGAGGCCTGCTTATATTACCTTATATTGAGATGAACACACAAAAACACTATTGTTCCTGTATGAATAGAATTTCATTGGCATTTCTATGGAGCCTTGATCATACTGCTACCTAAAAATGCTATTTATATTTATGCATCTGAATCTTATCAGAAGCATCTTGTGTTCCCCGGGATGATGTTCACATACTTTCGCATTATGGGGCACATGAAGCCTCAGCTGCCAGCTGACTGAAATAAACCTCAGCTCTTGTCCCTGTAAGCATCCAATGAGTCCACAGTGATGCTAAATACCTGCTAATGCTGCTAACCTGCTAACATCGTCTCATAGTCCCCAGTTTTGTGGGAAGCATTAACATTGGCAAGTAAATGGTTGATTTAACTGAGTTATACATTCGATTCGCCTTCAATTAGCTTTAACCGTGTCTGTCAAATTCCTTATGAATGGGTTTTTTTTTCATTCTTAAATTCATCCTCTCCTTAAATTACCCAATAAAAAAAATTAAAATTTCCACTGGTAGGACTTAAATGCACCCTTTCGGGACCTTCAGAATTTATGAGCAAGAAGCTCTTTACATCTTTTTCTACAAAAAAGCAATCATTTCATACAGGAAAAGGATATTTGCAAGTGCTTATGAATGTTTGCAAACAGCAGACAAAATACACCAGGGGACTCCAGCACTGGCGAGTTGAACAAGACGCCGCTTCTCTGGGAGAGCTAATCCGTTCCGCTCTGTAGCCACGGCTTAGCTTGAAATCTCTCCTACCGCTCCGCGCTGTGTAAAGTCACACAATAGTCTGCAACTTTTAATAAGCATTCAAAAAAAAAGCAAAGGCTACAAGATTCAGCGTGTCCCCAACTGCCGGCAGCAATGTCATCTGCTAACAATGTGGCCGTCTTAAGTGACGCGTTCCGATTTGTCTTTCTTGCACGGTTTTTAAGACGCACAGACTCCCGGCCTCTTGTTTCTACAGCCTGGAATAGCAAATTATTTCCTTTGGTGTGATTGCCTTTGAAGTGGTTTATCTGCCGGCTCGCTGAATGTCAGTCTCCTCGTCCACTGCACGTGTTCCCCTGCTAACACGGCATATCCTTGACATTTACGTTTCAGTTTTTCTTAATAAAACACCATGCCTGAATATTAAACTAATGTACATACCCTCCAGATTTTTACTCGCTTATGATAACACCACAGCAGCACCTATCAAAACACGAGAAAGCAGGTTGCTGGTTAATAGGAACATTGGATCCACGTACTGTTTGTCCTTAGGACTAGTCATTAAACTAATGGGCAGTGCATGATTTCCTCTCCAGGCTCCTGATTTCAGTGGCCAGTAGTTGGGTTACAGACAGTGAATTATGCCATTTCATCTCCAGGGTCAGAGCAGAACTCAACAGCAATAAATCAATGTAAAAAAGGAACAACAAGGTGCATCAGCAATCGATCAGGTTTGAGACAGAAGACCAGTGCAATCTGTCACCTATCAGCTTGAATCTTTGCAAGCATCATGAATGACATTGTATTGTAAAACCCTACTAATTAAGGCCATAGAAAGACCCAGTAGTGAGAGGCAGAGGTGAGGGCTGGCTGTGCTATTTTTCCATAAATTTTTGTTGTTGATGCTGAGTCCTGCCAGATGAACTGTCTGCAATTAGCACTGAGAAAGTGATTAAGGCATTAATATAGCAGATGCCCAGTGTTGCCATGACAGAATTAAGATCTTAGAGATGTAAAGCAGAAATGTTCTGGCCCTTGTCATATTTGGTTGCACACTTTCGGTAGCAGCGAACCATGAAATTAACATCCTTGAGGCTCCTGTGATTTTCTTAATATGCAGAATATTTGACACTGAATAAAATGCCCTTTTAATTCCAAGCAACTACATGTCTAGTACAATGTCTAGTACACTTGTTACAGTGTTTCAATGCTTGCAGATTTGAAGCTATGTTTAAATATTTATATGTAATATATGGCATCAGCCTTTGCTTCTGGATCAGCTTTAGTTCTTTTTCCAGGTGCAGTTATATAGGTCCAGACCTGTGTGGTGGGGTGTAGGACCATTACTTAGGAAGACACACCTCTAGTGCTTTGAGCGATGTAATCTAGTTCACACTCTGTACAGAAGAGCTTCCCATAAAAGTTCCATGATACTTAGACCTAGTGATCATGCTGGTGTTCAAAAAACCGTCTTGACTTTGTTTAGCAGTGTGCTTGGGGGTATTATCTCTGTGGTATATGGGAATCTCAGGAGGGAACATAGTGTACACTCCGTCATACAGAACGACTTCATGTTCCTGGACTGTCACATGACCATGCAGAGCAATCATTGGCCCAAAAGGCTCCCACGAGAAGGCTAGCCTTCAACAGACATTGTGAGCCAGAGGCATCCTTTGGCTTCCATGAAATGCAAACCCATCCAAATGTAGGAAAAGGGGTGAAAGACTCATAAGAATGTATCACTGTTTTCCCCCAGTGTGCAGCTGGCATGCTCCTTACATCAGCTTGTCTCTTTCTTAGTTGCCCTTGATACAGGTGGTTTCCAAAATGACAGCCCTGTCACCTCTCCCAGCTTTGTGGAGCTTATAGCATATGGTTTTAGTTGAGACTGAGTCATAGCGATACCGATTCCGTTTCTCTTTAGGCCCTAATTTGCTGGTGTTTAGCAGTTATTTCGAACACCTACTGCTAATTGCACCTAGCATGACTCACTTTTCCAACCACATCTGTAACTGTGCTTTAGTTACTTCAAGATAAAAGATTTTTGTTATTTTGCCACAAATCCTGATATGCAAATTCGTGTTCCTTAAAGAGGACGGTTAGTGCCGCATGTGTGGGGCGTGTGACCTTCCTGTCAAATCAAATTTTTAATCAACATTTAAAATTTGCTTTACCCCCTGGTTCTCAGGAGGGTATTGCAAATTTTGGATGAACCTGACATTAGCATTTAATATTTATAATTTTACATGACCCTACTCCCTAAATATCTAGGCTAAAGCCGTCAAAAACAGTATTTTTCAGATATTGCCAAATGCGCACATTTCTAAGGAGTTTCTGGTTAACAGCAGCCATGAGACACCATGTGTGCTGTACATTCTCTGTTCACACTAATGCTGCCCCCACCTCCCTTTGATTGCAGAAATTAAGCATTTCATCACTTTTAATCATATTGCATGTTTGCAAAAAGTTACGCACTGAAAGATTTAGATTTATTCAGAGAAATCCATCATCCAGATGAACGGGTATGCTTTTGAAAACATCATATACGCGAATGGACTCACCTGCTTGCTATTTGGGCTTGAATGAAGCCTTTTTCTCCCCACCTCATAGGTAGGGCTAACTCAGAACCAGTCCTGGCTTGTTCCGTTGATCCAGAAAGTAAAGTACACAGTCCGGGAGAAAGACAAATCTCCATAAATATACTTTTAATTCAGCCTGAAATTATCCGGAAAAGGAATAGTTTTTTGTACTTTGTTTAATGTAATGTGACCTTGAATGTTGTAATGTGACCTTGAATGTTGTAATGTGACCTTTTGTAGATTTCGGGGGGTTTTGGGGTTGTTATCTTGTCTGCTAATTTACTGTAGGTCAGCATGTTTAACCTGGTCACCTTGCCTAACTCTAACGAATGAATTCTTTTTTTTTTTTACTATTACATGGACACATTTGCATTTACCAGAGCAGAATCAGACATTGCCTTCCATGCTGTAAAGCATTTTGATAAGTCTCTGCCTTAAGATGACATCTTATTGTAGGGTATTTCCATGGTTTTCAGAGCAGGATGTGAGGCTGCCTCAAATGGTCCACAAAGATAACATGGGTATTGTTTTTTGAAGAGTGTTCTTTACCTATCACAACGAAAGCTTTGGCAAAATGGTGCCCTAGTTTTAATCAAGAGAGGAATGTGGAGATCAGACAGATTGTGACCAAGAAACAAATTAAACCTACAGAGCTGTATGCTACCTACTAAAATAAGTTCTGAAGAAATTAAGCCTATATTTACAATATAGGTCACTGTTCCTTGAAAATAAGTACGCTATTTCCAGTATAGACATGAAAGTCCCCCTGCGCGTTAAATTTCCGATTAAATGCAATCATTAGTAGCTCTGACTTTTTAAAGTTGCACTGTTGAATGTGATGAGAAGCTCTCTGATATGATAGCTCAACTGCGCCACCCTGTGTAGTAAAAAAGAACAGCCTATGACAGATGCACAAGATAAAAAATAAAATGCTGTACTTGACTTGTATGCATTTAGGTTAACTGGTCTGAAAACCAGTAATAAACCAATAAGAGGAACACACGAGAATTTAATCATCAACATGTTTTTTTTTTTACTTAAATATCTTCTTTTATGCTGACTCATTTCAAAAGAGCATGACTTTTTAACCCTTTTCCGGTGATAATTTCCCCATGTGAAATTTGCCTACCATTTAATGATGCTCTGGGGTCAGATTGACCCCAAAAACGGGATAGGGGTTAATGAAGCCTCTCTGTAATTAAAATAATGATAAGGAACATTAAAGTAGTAAGTAAATCTGCTTGGCATTTTGCTTTGCAAAAATAAAGAATGTAGAGATAAGTGTACTGTATAAAAACAAAACATTTTATTTACATGAAAATACAGCTTTTTTGGGTGGTCACATGGTGGTGCAGTGGTTAGCACTGTTACCTCACACCTCTGGGACCAGGGTTCCCAGGTTCCATGTGTGTGGAGTTTGCATGTTCTCCCCGTGTTGTCATGGGGTTTCCTCCAGGTATTCCAGTTTCCCCCCACAGTCCACAAACATTCTGAAGTTAGTTGGAGTTACCAGATCGCACATGCGTGAGTGAGTGGTGTGTGAGTGTGCCCTGCGATGCTTTGGTGCCCCACCCAGGGTTGTTCCCTGCCGTGCGCATCAGACGACCCTAGACAGATGGTTATAGTAAATGGATGAATGGTATTGCTATCGTTCTATCATTTTTTTATGCAATTATTCAAATACCTAAGATGTGTATGCATATATATATTTCTCAAGACTTCATCTGGGCCCCCTTGTGCCTTCGGGCCCTAGGCAGCTGCCTATGCCGAGGTCTGGCCCTAAATGCATACATTCTACATCTTGCAATAGAGATAATGGATGTACTTTTCAAGAAAAAAAATTAGGGAATACTTCAGGAGAAGTTTATTTCACGTTTCCCTTCGAGATACCCAACTAGCTACCAACTAGCTCACTCACAAACTGAAAGAAGGTTTGTCAATGTGAATGGCGATCCTGGATGCAAACTGCCAGAATATATGGAAAGTAACCTTTTTTATCAAAGGTGACAGTTTCTGCCCGCATTGACCACTGAGAAAAATGCTGACCTTGGCTGTGATTGGTCGTACCTAGCAGTGACAGGCGAATCTGCCTCGTCCAAACCGTAGCCTGTCAGTCACAGAGAGCTTGCTCAGAGGGGGAGGTTGAAATTAAAAAAAGGTGCATTTCATTTCATCCTTGAGCAATTTCACACAGGCCGTTATTTGTTCCATAGCGCATAAAGGCTTTTTTGATCACCTCCAACGCCTGGTATTTTTGTCTTTCGGTGCTTTTTTGCTCCGTTCGGTTTGGACCTGCTTGGTGTCCCTGAGGGTTCTGGACGAAATAGTGCGGTATTTCAAGCCAGACACTAAGTCAGCCATGGGCTTAAATTAAGCGTGATGAGGAATAGCAGGGAGCAGTGCTGAGTGTGTGTGTGTGTGTGTGTGTGTCGGGGGTGGGGGGGGGTGTCAGAGTAAAAAGAATCTGCTAAATCCCTTTGGCTAGTGCTGGAAGAAAACAGCTTCTATATGGGCGCGTTATAAATGTGGCGACTCGCCTCTGGGTCCAGCGGAGAGACCGCTGCGACGGCAGGGAAGCCTTTACGCTTAGATGTATGCGCTTGGCAACTTCTGTGGAAGTTCTACAGGCTGAAGGATGGCTTGTTTCATTGAACCACCATTCATTAGCCGCTACTATTCTTGTACTGTTGGGCAGTCAGAGCAAGAGGGGGGGAGAAAAAAAACTACTGGCAACCACTGGATTCGTGTTTAGCTTCAGAAGCTTTTTATTTTTTTTGGATCTTCGTGCAGTACATATGTTTATATTATTTTTTGTGTTAAAAAGGGATGCGGTCAAGCAAAGCAAATTTCCCCCCACAGGTGGAATCAACCCCACAGAGGTACATACTTTGATTCTATAGTAACATAATTCATGTTTAATATTTGGAGGAGTTTAATAATAACTTAAACTAATGCTGGACTGCTGTGGCAATGAGGTGAGGGGCAGAGACTGTGCGGAATGTCGAATCAGCGTCTCCTACAGGTGTGTTGGGGGGTTGCGGTCACTGGAGCTAATCGAGCATGCTCAGAGCATGATCTCTGCTCTCTAGACTGGGGTGGGGGTTCCAGGGACATGTATTTCAAAAAATAATTTCACAGCATCCTAGGATTTAAAAATGGGTTTGGGGCTGTTCTCTTCTAGCAACTAACATTCTTGCATGTCATAAAAAACAAACATTAAAATATGAGATACACAAACATTTGCTCAGAGACACGCCCATTCATGCTGAGGTTATGATTTGAAAACCAGTTTCCCGTTTACTGGAATTATTCCCTCAGCCGTGCCTATTTCAAGAAATTACACAGTCTAGTACTGATTTCAGTCTGAAGTGAGCCTCTGTCCGAATGTAAAGGATATAAACTGAATGTACATTTGTATACAGTTGTCTAGGCATGGCCAGTGAATAACAAACTCAAAATTAATCACAGAGAGAAGCAAATAATGGCATTTGTGAAAGTGTCTGCATTTAGATGCTTGGGGCTAGTATACAAACTTCAAAGACGTCCTATGTAGTTCTAAGAAATGCATGTCTTATTTGAATCAGCTTCAGCAATGCAAGAGCTCGGGTCCAATTAAATGGCTAATTGGCAGGTGCATCCAGAGATCCAGTTCTTATTGAACACCTGGTGGGGGGGGTTAACTACCCCGCTGCACGTCTTGCTTGTGTTGCCGTAGTGCTTGCGAAAAGATGCGCTTGATCTGGTCCATCATGTTGCTGTAGTGCCTCAGGTCATCCTCCTTGGCCTGCTGCAGGTCTCTCAGGGTGGCCCTCAGGCGCTCACACTCCTCCTGCTGGGCAGCCAGCCTGTGGTGGTAGGCGGGCAGCCGCTCATCATCTCACTACCTTGACTTCCGGCTGGAACTACTCATATTCCTCCCGCTCTCTCCTTTGTTCGATGTCCTCCCCACAACAGCCATATGAATCCATAACACAAGTTATACCCATGGTAGCCATCAAGCTTCTATCAAATAGCAAGGCACCTGGATGTGGCAACATTCCAATAGAGCTCATAAGATCTTCAGAAGCAGCTTTAGAAGCAATCACAGTTATGCGTAAGGAGATACCCAGTGGTTTAAGGTGGTTAAGGACTTTAACCTACTTGGATCAATGGTAAACACAGATGATCAACTCATCACCTTGGGAATTTGACAATGCAGTCACTGGACAAGGTCTTCAAATCAAAGCACATTTCCATGTTGACAAAAATACGTCTCAGACACAGTTTGATCTTTCCGATGGTTACGTATGCATGTGAGAGCTGGACAATGAAGTAACAGGTCAGGAGACTAATTGATGTGTTTGAAATGTGATCCTGTAGATGAATTCTGTCAATACCATGGACAGCTAGAACAACGAACAAATGGCTATTGGAACAGATCAAGCCAACAATGTCGCTTGAATCACAGGTTACAAAGCTGCGCCTTGCCTACTTTGGACACATAATTAGGGGGCAACGATCACTGGAGAAGGACATCATGATTGGATGGATCGGTGGAACAAGACAATGAGGAAGGTCGGCAATGCAATGGCTCAACACAATCACAACAACAACGATGAGGACACTGACTGGGCTCAATAAACTTGCACAATCAATCTTCCTAGATTGTTCATCCATCAAGTCGCTACAGCTTGGAATTGAGCTGATGGCCTATAACTGTTATAGCACACCCTATTGTAAGAAGCACCCTACAAAAGATGGAATACAGTGGACACACTTGGGTCTTTAGGGCACTAACTACATCCAAAGAAGAGCTACCCACCATGCACCATACTCAAGAAGCTAACTTGCACTATTTTTCAATGTTTTGTTATCTATTCTATACTACTTTATTTTATTATTATGCATGATTCTTGTATTGAATGAGCCTGTTACCTCATTTTGTTGTGCATGTGCAAAATGACTGTAAAGTTGACCACAATGATTGTTGGTTATTTTCTTCAGGCCACATGTGAATCACCTGGAATTGGGTTCTTGAGGATGCAGGTTAGTCGCCCTGATCCCTGGGATGAAGCCTTTCCTGGCACTGAAATTCAAAGGGTTAAACACAAGCCAGCACAAAGCTGAGCTTCCCCTGCACTCACTTGGTATTCACTTCCTCTAGCTGAACTTCCATGGTGACGCCTGAGGGATTTTTTACAGACCGGTCAACCTGGCTGGTGAGTAGGGCCATGCAGCTGTTGGAGACACCTGTGTGGGGAATACCAAAGGCATTAAGGCGACGGCAGTCGTGGGACACCCACCCGCCCCCTTCACCCAGGCCGTGCCCGCCTCGCACCCGCCCTGGCCCTCCTGCTAGCTCTTGGGCTGGATCCCTTGCCCAGATCCAGCCTGGCCTTCTCCAGCAGCTGTTCCAGGGTCACTGCTCTCCGGCGCTCCACTTGAAACTTCTGCTCAGCCTCTGTGGCCTTCTCTGCGGTGGCCTGCTCCCTGTGAAGCCGAGCATGTCTGCCGTTAGCAAACCACATGCTGACACTGACCACCTGCAAGCGAACGGGAGAAACTTGTGACAGCAGAGGGCGCTGCCACACCTGGCCTGCTGGACCTTCATCAGCTCCAGCAGTCGGTCCCGCTCCACGCCAGCCGCCTGGTACAGGGCCCGGTACTCGCTGCACTGGGCCTGCAGGGACGGCAGCTCACCGATACCGCAGCTGAGTAAATGGGAGATGCAGCCTGTGTTTTATACTGCGTTCCCCTGCACCAGTTAAAGTTCTTTACTGCTTCAGATACTTAAATAACTATCTGTAAATGACCTTAAGGCCACTGTGTTGTTTTTAGGCAAGGAGCCAAGGCCGCCCAGTGATAACAGAGAGCACAGATAACATGAATCTTGCTATGGGACCTCACCCAGCTGTCAAACCACTTCCGGAGACGGGCCCCGTTTCTGCTGACCGCACCAGTCTGTGCCCAAGTTTGGAGGCTGCTCTGCAAGTTTAGGAAGCATCCAATACGTCAAGGAGACAAAGCTGAAATGCGTGCCAGTGGCACGTAAATTCCAAAGGCTAAGGCCCATTTCCTGTTATTTGCTAGGAGGAGTTCTGCAGCTGATGACATTTAAAGGCTGTGGAGTGCAGATACTTTTCATTATGGACTGACAACTCCAAGACCAACTAGGGAAACCTCCAGAGGAACAGATAAACAACCAGACATCTCTTATCAAAACTTTATCTTGTATATTTTCCGGAAAGCACTATTCTGCAGTGGCAATTTTACTTCTACATGTCGCTTAAACTGCATAATGACACAAAGGTTGTCTTCAGCCCTAGTCAAGGTACAGAACAAGGTTGAAACATGCTTTGTAACCCCCTTTCATGCAAAACACTCTAAGGGAAAGACCAATTCTATTCAGCTCTGTTTGGCTCAGAAATGGGAATGAACATCATCAACAGGCTGAATCTTTGCCTGTGATATTTTAAGTTGGACTTTGTAACTCCTCTGTTTTGCTAAACCAACAAAGCAATTAAACGTAGAGTAACTGTACAGATAACAGTTATCATCCATGTTATGCCATGAAAATGTGACTTCTCTGTATAGCTATGGGTCTATGTTATTACTCTAAAAGGGGTGTGAGAGTTCTTATTCTATGATTGACAGAGCAAAATATACCGGGCAGGGGATGATCTCTCTGCATTATCGCCCCCTGTAGTTGGAGGCCTAGAAGAACACTGGGCACCCTTTGAACTGGATTCCTCGCTGTTACGTTTCTGCAACAAAGTGTTTCAAAAATGTAGTTAATGGAGCTCAAGTTCAGTCAGGCTCAGTAGTGGCTGTGGCACAGCTTGCAAGAAACCAGTTCTCAAGTGAATGGTATGATTAATCTCTCCTCACCTTGAGGGAGTTCAGCCTGATCTCCTCCTCCAGCTCCCTGACCTTGGCCTCCCTCTCAGCGACCTTCAGCTTGAGCTGCTCCACGAGGGGGCTCTGTGTCTGGGTCTCAGTGCCGAGCCGCGGAGCCAGGCTTTGCTGGGCCGCCTTGCTGTGTGGCTCTTCCTGGCTCATCCGCCTCAGCGCCTCCTGCATCCTCTTTTGCTGTTTCTGTAAACGTTTGATGACACGGCGTGCGGTGCTGTGAAAACAGAGCTCCCTCCCCCTCCAGCCGAGCGAGGCCTGCCTGTGCCTTCCAAAGGGCTTTCTGCTTAACACTCTCACACTCCATCTGCCACAGTTATTTCTTGTCACTGTTGCATGTCTAGGAGCGTAGCGTGGCGGTTCCAGTGGGTTTCCGGGCTGAATGTCAGGACAGAAGCCTCATTTTTTACTCAGGAGAAAGGCTTAAACTCACAGCTGTTTCAGTACATGTCAAGTGGCATAAATGGATGACACCATACTAAAGCATTTCCAACGAAAACAGGTGTTGTGCTGCATGGTCACATAACTGGGACTAAATTCGCATGAGTAGGAGAACCTGTAAGCCTCAACCCCCTAAGACCAAGGAACCATGGAGATAAGCAACACCAAGGAACACGACAAAACATTATGCCCATAGGCAGGGAACAAGGGAATTGTGCTATTCTAAACAAAAAGTGCTACGCAACACCTGGCTGCTAGGACATCATCTTCAGTCCAGGCACCACATGAGAGGTTCCTTCAACATCTTACCAGCAAAGCTTCCACCAGCTCATCGTCGTGCTTGCCCTTGTCCAGGAGCGTGCTGACTTGGCTTCTCAGCGACTTCACCTCCATGCTCAGAACTTTGATTCTGGCCTTGGATCCATCCAGCTTCAACTTCAGCTCCTCGTGTTCCTTAAGCAGTGCCTCATGATCCTCTGTGATCCTCTGTTAAACCAGAGGTAAACATCAGGAACAGGAAAACGATAACAATTGTTTAATTCCAGAAGATAACAGGCCTGACTGAGCTGCTATTTCTTCCAGTGATGTAGGAGATTACCTCCAGAGCTTCCCTCCTCTCTTTCTCCAAATTACGTAGATGACCGATGTTCTTGTCCTGCAGGATCTGGGTCCTCTGCAGTCTCACCAGGCCTAGCATCTCCTCTTCCAGGCTTGGAGGGGACTGCTGTTTCTTCTGGCCTGTCTGGCCCAGCTGCTGTTCCAGCTCCCTCACCTGGGCCAGGGGACAGGCAGGAACTTCTCGTTACCCAGACACCTTCCATCACAGTGCTATCTGAGCACAAACTGAATACCAAGGTGTGAATATTTATAAGTATCCCTCATCAGTCTCAAATCACACAGTGGATTACAAGGTCAAAATGAGAGCCCTGGATCCTCTAGAGGCAAACCAGGTGGCATCGACGTATCCATCTCAGCTCTGACCCGGTCCTCATCAAAGGCGACTCCGGATGATTAAGCCACAATTAAAAGTCAACTTAGGTGAGCTAGTGGGTTCTCACCCTGATCTGTAGGGCCAGGATCTGCTGGGATCGGCCTCGCCAGCTCCCTGGGACACTCAACAGCTGTTGCAAGTTCACATCCTCGCCCAACTCGTTGCATAGAACCTGCACCATGCACAACCGATGGTTCTTTGGATCTGTTACCATAGCTTCCATAGCTGTACGCTATATTTTTTATTATTATTATTATTATTATTATTTTTTTTTTTTTCTATCCAAATAGAATTCAAATGTATAAAACAGGCCTAATGGCTGTCAAGAAGATGTCATTAACTACAACTACTAACACATGCTGCTAATACAATTTGCAAAGAGAAGGTAAAGAACTAGAGCATTTACCTTATGAGCTACTTTCAGCTCCTGTTTCAATGCCTGGATCTGATTGCGATATTCAACTATTTTAAAATTGGCGGCGGACAGCTTCTCCTGAAGTGCTTTGATTTCCAGATTTTCAACCTTCAGAAACAGCACAGTAAGCGTAAATGTCATACTAAGGTTGCCCAACCCTGACTTTCAACTCATATTCCCCAGATCAGGCCAGAGGACCTCACAGTCCACACTGCTTGCAATTAGGCTCAACCCTGATTTGCTTCCTTGCACCAATTAATTCCAGGTGTAAATTGAGTACTAAATGATTTTTTTCATCCTTCCTGCCTCTGACCCAGGAAGACAAATCTGGGCAGCCATACCTTAAAATAACTTATTTTTATAGTATTTTAGACTATAGGATTTATTAGCCAGGGTGGCTTGTTTAGCACCAATATCCTTTAACATTAATTTGTTTCTAGTGGTAAACTACTCAAAGGTTTACCACAGGTTCCTCCGTTGACTGTTGTCGATGCATCTTCTGTCCCACCTTTCCATTTCCAGGAGTGAGACTGAGTGACAGCACAGCCTGCAGCTGCGGAGACACAATGCGCACATTAAAAATAGAATTCAATATACAAACAGTACAAAATGCCTTTGTTACTGTACACAGTGGGTGCAACTAAATTAACCATACTTTATCTTCTAAAAATAGAAATAATATTAATATTATAATACTAATAGTATAATATTACAAATTGTAATAAATACAAAGTATAATGAATACATAAATACACTTTATAT
>JAODKL010000081.1:3085640-3098955 GCA_026780765.1 Petrocephalus schoutedeni
GAGGGAATTGTAAACTGTAGCACCCGAGAAGTCTATAAGAAGCGGTCCAAGACGTACAAGCATTGTTACTGCATGCCAGTTTTATTCTGTATAGAAATGCGTTTTATGATACAAATCTGTAAGTGCGGAATACATCTATACTTATTTCCGCGTTTTTGTTTGTGATATTTTATTTTTTATTTCCATTCTCCTGTCGTCTATTCTCGATGTAGGGGATCTATATTAAAATTCTTTCACACATACCGTTTCACTGCTATTCAAATAATAAAATAACAAAAGCTAATGGTACGATCTTTAGCGCGTATGGTGCGCGAATGAAGCACCTGCCCATGTTACGCGGATATAGAGAGTGACAGATAGACGGGCAGCCCGAAGCCGCGGTGCTCCTGTGTCGGCATCTGTCTATTGTCCTCAGACGCCCGTGACGTCACCGCGAATGGGCTGCCGCCGGCCGCGCTGCCCCGCGGACATGTGCCAGATGTGATCCTCTGCCCAAGTCACTTTCTGTGTTAGTGGGGAATGCCTTCATTCAGAAAAACAAACCGTTTTATATTATATGAAATGCATGCAATATCCGACTGATACCGAGAGAAGAAAAAAATTATCTCTTGTCTATATTCTCTCTGTTTGCCTTTGTTGCCACTCACGGTCAATATATATCTACAATAAAGACAAAGGGAGTAGTAAGTACTTATATTTGTTGTCAGTGTGAAGTGTCCTGCCTTTTTTTGTTTGTTTTTTGTTTTTTTTCCCTTCTTTTTTTATTTGGAAGTCGCGAAAATTGGTGCATATGGGAAATCAGTGCCGATGCCGTGTATCGTTAGATTAAGATTTTAAGTCGTTACATCGCGCCAGACAACGCACAACTGGAACGCTAACGACTCAGTATTTCAGAGTATTCTCTGTTACACAATGCTGGATGTTTTTCACTGTTCACCTTTGATAATGGCTGGTAAATTTATTCACAGGAGTTGTTTTCCTGCAGACCTAATCTGGTTGGGTTTCTAAAGGCGTTTGGAAAACTACTCTGAAATGTGCACAACCTAAGAGCACAATGACAGACCACACTAACTATAGTGAGACCTCCAACATTTTTAAACCCTCCTGATCATGCTGATTCTAAGCCATAATGGATTTATGGTGGAGGACTTGTTTTATAGATAGCATAAGACTAGCTGTTTGCCTAAGAAGACCAACCATTGATGCTTGAAGATATATTTTGGGAGGATGCCACATTGTTCAGGGAATGGTGTACAGACCTAATAGTGAAGACAGCACCATTTTTATTTATTTTTTTCTGTCTCTCTGCATCTCACTGGCTGTGAACTCTCACAAAATCCATGGAAAGATGACAAAAGAACCTCAACAACAACAATATAGCTGGGATGGATGTCATACTCATTACATAATACAGTCATGGCGTGGGGGGACACCAGCCCTTCATAATAGAATGCACATTTCATTTTGTTTATTACATTTATAATTTTGTGAGGGCTCTTAATTTATATCTTTCTCAGAAAGGCAAACGCATAAATGTATAGTATACAAAAAAATGTGCCGAATTTTGCGGAGGCACCCATTATTCATTTTCATGTAACTCATGGAATAAATTCAAGAATTAAGTGATATTTTGTGAAATGGATGGTCTGAATAATACATAATGGGTCAAGATAACATTGTTGTGAAGTGAGAGATGTGTAATGTTTGTTTAGGCTAAATTCTCACAGTTTTGTATTTTCTTATGAATTTGCTGGGACTCTGTCGGCCTGAGATGTTTGACGGGTTGTTGCTCTATCAGCTCAGGTTTCACGTGAGCCATGAACAAGAACTTTGCAGCAATGTGCAGACCTGGAGAAACCAGTACCCCTGAGTCCCGCACAAGGCCACAGCCAGTCCTGTTCTGTCTTACGCTCTTCCCGTTGACATTTAAGCCATAACACCTGAGATCTTTCTGTCCGTCTCTCGGATTAAGATCTCTTTAGCCTTCCCATGGTCTGTTAGTTTAGGCTGTTGGCTTCGAGCTGGGTCAGTGTTTATGCAGTCGTCTTAGGTATGTGTGTGAGGTTGGACATCATTTTAGTTCCAAGTGCATTGTGGGAGCGAACGCTGAAATAAGACGTTTCTGAGTCTGAAAGAGAAGCTGAGTTCTATAGGGTGATGATACAGTACAGGAGGTCATGTCTTTCAGTCGATGAAGAGGTCAGTACAAGAGAGAATGAATGTGCGGGATGACTCATGTTCAGCTGGTCTGCTGTCTGTTTCGTTGTCAAACATGGGTTAGTTTGGACTAACCCTCTCTCCATTTTTCACTTCCGTCCAGTCCAGGAGGTAAATTTAAAATACAGTTTTGGAGTCAGGCTTTGTTTTGTTTTTTACCTTTTTCTGTTCAAAGAATGTGCTCAATGTATTCAGTGTAAGAAGGTAAAAGTGGGAAAAGGGGAAATGGTCCACATCTGCTACGCTGCTTCAACCGCAGTGAGAAACTGGCTCACCTGCAATTTTCTAGCTTTCTGGCTGCGTGGGGGACGCCAGGAACCACCCAGGGCTTCAGCACCGCAGTCCTCCTAGGTGTTGGCGTTGAGAGTTGCATTCCCAGCATCCACATCATGCCACCAAGTCCTCCACACCAGTCCTTTTCTGACCCCCTCAGGTTCAGTGCATAAAACCTGCTTCGAGGGTAGAAGATCAAGTCAGATTAGCAGAGTAATAAGTTACTGGCTTATACTATAACACAGTGGCATGTATCAATGCGGGCAGAGGGCAGTGAAGTCATGTGGGCCCAAGAGGTCATGGGGGAGTCTGAGCGTAGATCCCAATGAATGAATGGCTGATCTATCGTGAGTTTTGTTCCAAATGGCCGGCGAGACCTCTGACAGGGAGGTGGTCCTTGGGCCGGAACAATGGTAGCATTGGGCTCCACTATCAGAGTGCTCGCCCTGTACTTGGTGGTGAGGGGATTATCTATGGATAACGACCCATTGTCTCCCTCGTCTCGGTGCAGGGTCCAGCGTGGCCAGGCCGAGATCCGGAAGCTGTCCCAGGATGCTCTGAAGTCAAACAGAGGCATTGTTTTTTCTCTATGTGGTAAGGTAGGTAAGGTCTCAGCCCGTTTTGTATGCGATGGCCGGAGTGGTGGGGATATGATGTGGCGTAAGTGATCCCATTTGCTCTCACTTTTACCCTGCTTTATTTTTACTGGAGGTTTGTCTGTGAAGATGTAGATGCTTTTTAATACCATAGGAATAAACCTGAAAGGTGGTCTGTGTACAGAACACTTTAAAAAGTATAATTTCTCTATAAAAAGCCTGAGATTGCTTAAGTTTTGGTAGATTTGAATGTAAGGTGTTTTTAATATGCTTACTCTTTTGCATAAAATATTAACCTTGCTATTAGCAGAGCTTGGATTCGCAATATTGTTCTTAGCCTTTTATTGCGTTTATTCTGATATTCTAATACTGAGATTATGGAGATGGAAATTTACTAACAGCTGAGTCCAAGCATTTTCATAGTAATTAAACAATTTACAATAACCATGTTAGGCATACAACCCGCTATTTAAGTTACGCATTTCTGGATTTTTGGTTTTATATATAGGGATGCTAATTGCAATCATAATGTTCCTAATTTGCACATATAACATGACTATATGTAGATAGTACAAATAAGTAATGTTTGTGTGTCTTGTGTACATCCATGGCTCTGCTGCTGATATTGGTGATCTTGTAGGAACTTCCTAAATGTTGTATATGGTGGTTTGCCCCTGGTATGCAGTAGCAAACCTGCATCCCTCAGTGGTCAGCATGCTCTGCCATGTGGGACGTCGTCATCATCAGCTAGCAGGGGAAAACAGCCTAATGGATAAAAGGGTATTTACTATACGGTCATCTATATTATTGGGGCATTACAGGAAGAAACATTTGATGTTGGATTTTGTGGATTTTTTTATTGAATTGTTTTATGTATTTATGTATGCCAGTTTGCCTGTTTATTTAATGCAATTTAATGGTTATTAATTTAATTTTCAAAGACGAGAGCTATAAACTTCCCAGTAGGTCCCAGTAGTGTGACACCCTGATTGGTGAACACCTTGGCCCTCATAACATTGAGATTAGCTGTAGCTGGTTCACTGGGCTGGTAATTGCATGTTAAGCTGCTGAGATCAGTAACAGATGGTTTAGGGTTAGGGATGAAACTTCTATACTAAGAAGTGAAGCTCTCAAACAAGAGTGCAGCGGTGCTCATCTCCCTCCCGGATGAAGGGCAAGAGGGCGCTCTTGCCCCAGATGTGTGTATTTGCAGGGCACAGATCCGAGATCGTCTGAGACGCTCAGACACGCAAAAGCCCGCTGATCACCTCTCCCCCCTTCCGTGTAGGATTCTAGCCCACATCCTCTCCCCTCAATAGCTAATTAAATAAACCATTTATTAGTGTTTTGACCCAACAACAGATTACTGCTACTTACTGTCAGAGAAGAGTTTAAGGCAGTCAGTCTGAAGGGTGTTAGCAAGTGACACTAAAAGACAGTCAGAAATTTATACAAAAGCTTCCAGAAATTCCTTGTTCTTTCATGGATTATCTGCTGCCTTGGACCTTAAAATTGAGAATTAACAAATTTGGAAAATATCGAGGGATGTTGGAAAAGTCAAAGTACTTCTACCCCACTGAAACAGAAATCACATCCATATAATATTATTACTGCATCTGGATGACATTCATTTAAATATAATGACCCCTAATAAAGGTATGGTAAATTAAATGATACGAGAGCTACAAGACTACTATCCTTAGATGCTAAATCCTGTCGGTTATAAAAGATACAGACACTCAATTAATATGGAACACCTGTCAGATTTATTTCCATAGGCTGACTATGGCTAACTAATCTAAAATATTAATACAATGTGCCACACTTTAATAGGTTCCTATAGTGATCATTAAGCATGGTTATAGTACGGTGGCCGGCAGTATTAGGTTAAAATGTAACGAAACGGAACCGACTTTAAGAAAGTACAGGTTCTGCAATGTTCATGAATATTACAATGGTGCATTAATATGATAATGCAAGCACATGTCCATATTACCCAGGTCAGTGGAAACTTCTGAGCTTCTCTGATATTTCATTCACATTTTAATGTGACAGCCCTTGGGCCTTCACTTCTACAGCGTGGAAAACGTACACAAGCTACCAAATGTCATGGTCCATGAAAACAAAAGTGAGAGAAATAGCTGTAGATCTGCTCCATAGACCCCGCACACTACACATTCCATTTGTAATGAAACATAAAACATGAAACCCAGCCACTATACGCCTTCCATATGAGCAGACGGCCTACTGGTTCAGGAGCACTTGTGTTAATGCCGAGCGCCCATCTGTCTTATGTAGCCCTTCAAGCGCTCTTCTTCAAAGAGACAATAACGAAGAATGCACTTAACTTCAGCCGCGAACCCATTCTTGCTTCCACAAGTGACGCTTTTCAGCAACGTCTTACGGAAATCGACGCGGAGTGCTTTTACCATTTATGAGAAGTTCTAGGCCGGAGAGTGGGGGAGACCCTTCACCATGAAAGGCAGATCTGTTTAGAGGATGAAGGAGGTTAGAAAGAGACACACAGATGGACCATCTATCTTGGCACTTGCTTTATTTCTTTTCCATCACCATTCCAACTTTCAGGTGGAGGCTTCTGAAATTTGGCTTGAGAGTATCTCAGAGCTTTCGTCCAACAAATGTAGCACTGACAAATCGGTACCTGGGAAAAAAAGAAGAGCGGCATCTGTTTCTTATGAATTCTTTTTTTTTCCCTTCTGTGGGCATCGCACGAGTGACAAAAGGCACTGTGAATCAGACGGCATGCCGAACCTTTGTTCAGAAAGTCATTTGTCATAAGTCTCAGCAGGTAGGAGCTTTTAGTCTGAGTGCTTCTGGTGGGTGCAAGGCGAGAATTCTTGCACCGATGGTAGCTAATACTTGACCTTTGGCTGGCAGTCCACCACACAGAATTGTGAAAGACCACTGGGACAAGACAGTTGATTCTAAATTAGAACATCTAATATGTGGAAATAGGACAAGGTGAACAGTAGATGCAGGAATGAAATGCTGAGTGGGCTTTTTAATGATCTCTAGTGAGTTTTTATTACTTGCATGTGAATAGGGGCATGCAGGTGGTGTCATGGTTAGGGACACAACTGTGTAACTGAAATATTGGCAGTCCGAGTCCCCAACCCGCAAGTACTGCTGAGGTACCCTGAGCAAGGTACCGTCCCCAACCACTGCTGCCCGGGCACAGCTCAAGGTCACATGGGTTAAATGCAGAGAACACATCGCATTGTCGTGCCCCCCCAGTGACATGGTTTTATATGTTCTTGTAAAATAAAATTATTTCTATAAAGATAAGATTTTGTATTCTAAAAACTTTTTTCCAAAAATAGTTACCAAAAAAGTGTGTGTGTGTGTGTGGGGGGGGGGGGGCATTGTTTAATCGCGGGCATCTAAAATGGTGTATTTAGTGACTATATTTTTACAAGACATCATCACAGTTCTAATAGCTGTTCTTTGTTTTAAACATTTTTATACAATAAACATTTTTATACAATATACTGACTCCTATACAGAGCTAATTTCTTACTGCGGAAAGCCCTCTTGCTCATAAACCTGTGCTGAGATTTAACACTTAGTGAAGCAAGGCCCACGCTTCAACAATGCAGATAAATTTTGACAGCTAAAAGTCACAGTTAGCCAATAACCTAGGGCAGCTTTCCCAGAATTTTTTGTAATGTAATTTAAATTTTCCATAAACAGGAAAAGTCCAGACCAAGTCATACGTGTTTTCGGGATACTCTTTAACATAATTCACATAGCAGTTTTTGATTTTATATATCTGTATGATGAAGAACTGTACTCGATATAATAAAATGCACACAATTAGCAGGACTGCCACACTCCCTATCAGCTATAGGCGATATGCCAGCCTGGGTGAATGTCTTGAAGCCTCCCTTATGTCACTGCACTCTGTTTCAAGCCTTAACCGAGACTTGTGTCCTGGGCATGATGAGTCTGTTGCCAGGGTGAAGCTGACATCAGCTTACAGGCTTGTGCTCCTGGATGTTCCAGCGGAATCATAAAAACAGCGGCGGGGCAAATGCTCATGTGAGGAGCATGAGCAAATGAGAGAGGACCGTTGCAGCTCTTGGGCTACCCTTTCGGTCTCCCCGGCGCTCCGGGATTTTTGTTGGCAGCGTTTGGCTGTTAGATGGTGATTGCTTGCCGGGTATATTGCATCATTCTGTGCCTGGGGTGGCACACTGGGCTGACAGGGTGCACTTGGTCTGTTAGATAACCCCACCGGCTCGATCCACTTCAATTGACTTGTCTTCAGAGATAAACATGGAGCAGACACCAACAGGGGTGAGAATTCAGTACTGCATCTCTAACTGTGTTGCAACAGACATGTGCTTTGGAAGAACAAAGAAGGGTATCCAAAAAACAATTATGCTATTATTTAGTTTCATGCTTGCAAATGGCACTGGGTAAGTAGGCTGCCTTCTGTCCCATGTGGGTGCCTGTCTGGCAGACTTGTAAGGGAACAACAAGCTGTCGCCACCCATGACATCAGACAGGAAATCTTTCATGGCAGTCACATATTTCCACCAGGCTCTTTCTTCTTCTTTCCTCTGATTAGTTGTATAAAAGTATCGCAAAGATACTTGGTGAAATGTGAGTCAACCCTGGAATCTGTGATACTTCTGCAGAAAGGGATTTTAGCCCATAAAAAAGTCTTAACACAAGATAAGATCATGCACAACATGACAGCACAAACTATAATAATATAATAATTATAATTGTCTAACGTGCTCACTAATATGTATGAATCACTGTTTTCATCCTCATGCATTGTGCGTTTGGCAAAAACATTGTTACTTAGGTACGTAGAATATCTAGGTATTCTAAAAGTTATATCATATGCACCTGGTCCCTTGAGGCCAAGAAGGTGTAAACAGGGTTTTTTTGTACCATATTGTCACCATATTTTTGATCACATTGCAGTTTATACACGTTGCATACCTCAAAATTCTTTTCAACCATCTTGTTAAAACAAATGTTCCTCTGTGGACTACGTACTATTTCTCTAATTTTTTTTTTGCCTTTTGAAATGTAAATAATTTTTTTTTAAAGAATGGGATTTCTTATGTTTGTAAATAGTGTAGAAAAGTAGAACGAGGTGATTTAAATTTTAAATTTTAATTTTAATTTAAATTTTAAGTTTTACATTTTGGGATAGATAGATAGATTGATTGATTGATTGATTGATTGATTTGAGGTCATGGCCATTGGCCGTGTACCTCTTCTTGCCTCTGTTAGAATAGCTTACTTTTTCTCGCATGGTTAATTTGCTACCTTTCCAGAGGAACAAAATCTATTTTTAAAAGAGATAAATTGTAGCTCTAGATCGCTGACACAGACTTGGCCGTCCATCCGTCTCTTCTGTGTAAGGTCTTCACTCCCACCGCAGGCGTGATATTGGAGTGTAGTACCTGAGAGTGCATATACGACCAGGTGCAGGAGTTTGCACATGAGTCAAGAGTGGAGGGGTGAGGGGGGTGTTCATGTTGGTCTGCATTAGCCATGTCCGTCTGCCTGACGAGGAATCGTCAGTGTAAACATTCCAGCACTAGTTGTGCTTCAGCGCACAGCCTGGCAAGGGACCCAGACTCTTCGGGACGGAACATGTAAATATTTTGACACGCAATATGACGGAGCATACCTGTTGGATTCACACTAACAGAGACGGCTCTCCCCAGCCACGGTTCTCTCCTACCCTTCCCCCACCCCCCCACCCTCAACCCTGGGTTCTGAGTGTAGGACAGTACTTTATTTTTCACCTGAAACTCCACCTGAAACACCACTCCACACAAGAGGGAGTTTGGTTTTTATCCCCGGCATATGCACTGACGATGTGTTTCAAGGTGAGCGACCCGCGCGGGTACGCGTGTGCACGCATGTGTGTGTACGCATACATTACCGTTGCCAGGGTGAACAAGCAGGGCCCAGAGACCCTGAAAATCCCAAGTAGCCGCTCTGTAACTTTGCAGCAGGCCATCGGCAGAAGGAAGCTCACCGCTACAGTCCGCAGTTTTTAAATGGGACAGCCGTCGCCAAGCGGGATCGCTGGTCTAGAACGCATCTGAATTCTGTGTCCAGCCATCTTCACATCTGACCTCCCAGTTGTGGTCAGTCGCCTGGAGGATCCTCCCTCCCTCCCCCTCTCCTGCTCCCTTCCTGGGCAGAAAAATCACTATAATAGAAACCAGACCCAGTGCAGAATGCGAGGCGTCTGCTGAAGGGGAGAGGGTTTCTCGGCGAGAGAGGGAGGACGGGGGACAGCCGCACCCTGCTGGCTCGCTGGTGGAGGCGCTCCAGTTCACTTGACCGGCCTGTGACGCGATGCAGCTAGCAGGGGGCTGCCACTCTGAAAGTGGGGAGACTTAGGGACACGGCGACGAGGATGTGGAGGGGGCCGAGACTGGGGAGAGCAGCTGCCACCTTACTCCGTGAGTCTCCATCACTTCTTCCCTCTCGACTTTTAACTGAAAACCTGCAGCCGGTCCTTCCAGCGGACAAAAGTCCCCTTTCAGTGAGCATCTAATTGAAGACATTCTAATACTTCTGAAGACCTCCATATTGAATTTCCTTACTTTGCTGCTGAGAATAGCGTTGTGGAACGTCCCCTTGTTTTGGCTCCAAAAAAATCACGACTATCCACCACAGGTCATTCATTTATAAACTTCATAAATTTTACTGTATATTTTTGACGTTAGAAAGAAAAAAATTAACTTGAGGCAAATCTAGGCTTAGTCATGCAGTTCTGCTAAAATTTAAACTACAAAAATCTTTAATCTGAATTTTTTTTCATGGAATATTCAGTGAATACTGTTGATTCTAATGCTTTCTCAAATTGTACTTCTCAGTTAATTTGCAAGTTGTTCTTTTTAGATGAACTATGTTTTAGGCAAGTTTACTAAAAGTGTCTGCTATCATTTAGATAAAATACGTAAGGTTTGGCGCCGTGAAATGCATGTATTTTCATAAACGCCAGATTTAATGGAAAATGTCCACTTTATGGTCTTTAGTGTACGCAAATCTTCAGCCTTAACAGGGATGTCAAGCAAGGAAAACAAAAACAAAACACTACTGAATCAGACTTCACTATCAGCATTTTACAGTTACAGTCTATTTTCCAAGAACATCAAACACGTAAACGTGATATAACTAGATTTAATGCTAAGTTGCTCATTTAACTCAGTCAGTCTCACTTTTGAAATTATTTTGAGGTACGGTATCTAAATGAAAGGGTCAGGTGCTAGATGTGTTCATATTTTTTTAATTAAAAGAAAAACCTTTGTTTATCTAAATACACAATACTTGGTGGGTTTTCAAGTGTGTGCAAGGCCACAGAATTGCTAAACTAATATTTTGACTGCTGTATGTTTAACCCCTGGCCAAGATAAGTCTTTAGAAGATGGATAGATGGAGAGCAGATTGTTAAACTACTTTAAAGGGGACAGTTTTGTAACAATTTGCAGTCCATTATTAAAGCTCAATGTCAGGGTGATTTGTTGAAAATCTGTTTTCCTTTGATGCTGCCTAACCTAAAAGGTGATGCAGTGTGTCATTTCAGTTGCATATTTTGTATGCACATTTGGTGGGAAGATCTGATACCAGCTCGGATGAAAGACAGAATGAAATGTTTGGCATTTACTTTGGACAGATAATTTTGTTTTTACTGTCGGGGGGAATAGAGTATCACAGAGTATGTAAAAACTGGTGGTTTCTTTCATCTCACATAACATCACACGAGCAGTGAAGGTTGCTGTATAAGATTTATGATACCGGGCAAATCAAGGCAACTGTGGGATGACTTATAGCATGGTAACGTCTGTAACCATGGTGACTGTTTGCATGAGAGAAATTCAGATTGCAAACACATCCATTCATATTGCAATGTGTGAATTTAAAAACCCATCATTAGAGTCACAAAATAGACGCCTCTTTCCGTGATACTGACGTAAACAGCTCTTGCTGTGTTGAAATGCAAACCGCAATAGTGGCAAAGCACATAAAATGTTTGCGCGGCATGTGATGCCGTATAAGTTTCATTGCGACAACACTGGGTCATTTTGCTGTTTCAGCCCTTGTGAGAGACAGTCCTCTGTTGCACGCTTCTCTGTGACACTGATTGACTACTTGTGGTCCTAAAATGCAGTTTTCTGTGAGAGCTGGAGTAGTGCTCTCTGTCCCCACTTAATTTGTCAGTCCTCTAACCCCAGTAGAAAATGTTATTGGATGCTGTACATTCCTAAGACATTTCTAATTAACACATGAAATAAGCGAATAACCTTCAAACCTGTGTCTGCTATGATGCTGTCATTGTGGCTGGTTTTACCGGCATTCCTCTTTAAAAAATGTTTGTAATCTTGGATATTATTCTAGGACACATGGACTTTTTAGCGCTGGGACTAGGTTCCGCTACTTTTAGCACAGGAAGCTTATACAGTAGAACACTAATGGAACTGGCAGGAAGGTCCTGTCAAACGAAAAAGAACAAGGCTGGTTAGTGGCTCGCTGCCATGAGATCTGGTGCAGCAGCGTCTGCTTCTGATGGAACTGACACGCTTTCTTGCGGCTGCAGGGAATCCCCTTGACACGCTCCAGCATTCACACTTACTGTATACCCCCCTCTCGTGTGGTGCCCGGAGTCATGTGACAGGCTCAGTTTGCAGGGATTAAATGTCTTTTAGTTAGTCAGACTTCCCAAGGGAGGAGAAATTATAAAATTGGGGAACGAGAGGAAAAAAACAAGTATAAAGATGGCAATGGACCAAAAAAGGGGTTTTATCAGTTTTATCCCCATTGTCTCCTTCTGATTAGAGAACGATGATCGTCACTATGTGCTTCTCAATAATTCCTGGGGGAAAACCCTTGCATAAATAAGATCCAGAGAAACAATTTCATTTATCTTTGAGCTTACTGTCAAAGACTGAATCGGGAATGCTTGTTAAGTGACTGGCTATTACCCCAAGCATGACCGCGACCTCTCCTTCCTTTTAACCAACTTTTCTGAATATATATAGGCCAAAAGACAGATCTATTTATACGCAAAGCCTTGTTTCTATAAACAAAGCAGTGCTAGGAAGCCACACCGGGGCTCCAGACAGTGTATGCAAATGTCGCTTCGAAACGAAAACGAAAGCCTTTTACATAGATTCGTGCTTCAGAGAATCATGGGAGATGTGGGGCTGGAGCTATGACATCACCCTTAGGCCCCCGTAACGTGCATGAGAGATGCTGTAAATCTTATTTACTTGCTTTAATTCCAGCAATACAGTGTATGGCTCAGCAGGTTAGGCCAATTTGCCTGTTATCAGAAGGTCGCTGGTCTAAATCTTCGGGTAGGATGCCAAGGTTTTTATTTGTCTCATGCCAGCTATGCAATCAGACTGTAACTTACGGTGAAAGAAAGACTGAAAATGTGCAACATGGCTCCATAGTGGCACTGTGATGTCACCGTTGATCCCTTGAGCATGGCCTTTAACCCCAGTCACTCCAGGGACTTTCTGACTCTGCTTTCTCTATTGTATGCCGCTTTGCATAAAAATGTTTAAGTAAACCAAATGTAAAATGCACTGTATGGAAAAAGCATTGTAACATCTGGCCATAACACTTACAGGAGCCTTTATGACATCCCATTCTAAATCCATAGGCACCAGTATGGAGCTGGTCCCCCTTTGCAGCTGTAATAGCTGCCACTCTTTTGAGAAGGCTTTCCACAAGAATTTTTGCCCATTCATCCAGAAGAGCATTTGTGAGGGCAGGCACTGATGTTGGACGTGATGGCCAGGCTCGCAATCTCCCTAGTTCATCCCAGAGATATTCAATGGGGTTGAGGTCAGGGCTCTGTGCAGGCCAGTCAAGTTCTTCCATACCAAACTCACCCATCCATGTCTTTATGGTCCTTGCATTTTGCACTGGGGAAAGTCATGCTGGAACAGAAACTATTCCCAAAAACTAAAACAAGAAACAAGAAATACAGCCCCAGAGTCCAGTGGCAGCTTGCTTTACACCACTCTATCAGATGATTGGCATTGTCTTTGGTTATGTGAGGCTTGCATGCAGCTGCCCAGCCATACATCTTTTTGTGCTGGGGTAAAAGCTGGAGGAAGTTTGTAACTCTACACGTTTTATGCACCCACTCTGCCACTCTGCGGCTGTGGCTGAGTTTCTGTTGTTCCTAAACAATTCCACTTGCAATAATACCACCT
>JAODKL010000081.1:3105976-3118545 GCA_026780765.1 Petrocephalus schoutedeni
AAAAAAATCACTTACTTTGATCATAAATATAAACTAGGGCACTTCCATTTTCATTTAGTTTTTTTCCTGCAATTATTCCTTTGCCATCACTGTCAGTATCCAAGTGGAAACACTGCAATAATTTGTAAATATGTACTTTGTTTAATTAGTGGTCCAAGCAGCGTTAGTTGCTGGATCCCTGTTGGTTTTTTATATATATTTCATTAAAATGATGGTTAATATGCATATCTTTCTGTTTTATGAATGGGTATGTTCACATTATGTTCTGGTTGAAGCAACTGTACAAATAAACTTTGAAAGCTGAAGCTGAATTCTCGAGGGTCATTTATTCCTGATGCGTCATATTTACCTTTAATCTTGTAATGAGTTCTATAGTCAAGCATATAGAGAATGTTTCTTTGGAAAATAAAGGTTTTTATTGGCTTTCTTCCACATGCATGAATATCTCAGTCCTCAACCTTCCATCTTCAGTTTTCCAGTAAATGACCCAGGAGTTTATCCCAGGAATGATGCACAAAGCATCCCTGTATGGAATGCCAGGCTATCACAAGACATGACACGCATTTATACTCACTGTGCACTAGCGTCAGCTTCTGATGGGCCCCAGTACAAGACTTTTTTTTTGGGGGGGGGTCCCCTCATTTCTGTACATATCTCTGTGCAAGGCATCAGAAAAACAAATAGGGGCTTTATTGAATAATACTTTTTAGGACAATACCACAATAAAAAGGCAGATTTAGTACTGTGCCTCAAGATCATCTTTAGAAACTAGAAACAAAATTTTAGTCGATGCTCAAAGTCTATACGCCTACATAGTACGCCAACAGTGAAAGGGAACTTAATTAAGTTAAGATTTCTTCTGAGAAAATTTTCCACTGGTCTGGCCAACTGCATGTCAGGGTCTTAAAACTGAGCTGAAAGCTACTGGTCTGAATTATATTTCAGTGCAAACAAAACCTTTAAATTAAGGAAGACTAATGGCAAATATATAAGGATAAGTGTTCCGGTGGATGTTAAACTGCTTTCTTCAGTTTCCTCCTTGTGTTACCCTTAAAAGGACCTAATGAGTTAATTACATAGCAGGAGATTCAGTTGTACACCATAACCAGGGTCTGGTACTTAAAATTGTCATATTGCAGCAGATTTAATTTAATTAAATGTACGACAACTTGATATTACTGAAAGAACTGCAGGCAAACAGAAAGTTTTTTGAAGTATTTTTTTTGAAAAGCAGTGTTCTTCTAGCCTTGTGCTTGAAGCAACCTTGCTGTTGGCTTTGCACTTAAAATGTCCATATGTAATTGTTATGAGTTTGTGTAAATGGACTGCTGTAGTCAAAATGAACACAATTTGGCTTTTGGCAGAAAACTAATATTGTGTTGTCCCACGGCCATCAACAAATAACATATGCGACAAAAAGGCGGTTTTATGTACTATCTCCGAAGACTATGTCGGTCAAAAATAAAACACTGGCTATTGAAACCTGTCCGTTGCTTTACAGGTGTAAGAGATCCCTGGTCCAAATCTGAATCCAAACGAGCCACAAAATATTTGTTTGTTTAAAGCCAATTCGGTCGTTTCAGTTGGACTTTTGAGGGTTGAGGGTTGACTGGGTTGAATTATCTGTTTTTCATACCACTTATCTAATGCTGGGTCATGTTCAGCCTGGAGCTTATCCCAGCAAACAGAGGCAGAGCAACTCCTCAAATGAAATGTAGATGAGCATTCAGTAGTATTTTAATGAGGTCACGCTACTTTAATGAGCTTAGTTACATATTTACTGACTTCTGCTTGTCTTAACGGCAGTTGGGAAAGTGGTGAAAACCTTAAGGCTGGCATTAGGAGTGACAATATGCTTGGCATTAAGGAAGACATTATGCTTAAGGGTGACGATATGCTTGGCATTAAGGAAGACATATTTAAGGGTGACATTATGCTTGGCTTTAAGGAAGACATACTTAAGGGTGACATTATGCTTGATATGAAATTATGAAACCTTCTAATGAAAAAATGTGTTGCTTTTATGTTATTGTTTTGTACAACACATTTAGCTAATAGCTTAAGCACAAAGGAATGTATATATGTACATGTATATAATTTTTCAGTTATAGTTAGATGGGAAATTCAAAAGACAAATATATTTTATAGCCTTACAACTAATAACTAATAAAGGTGCAAAGTTAGATTTCACTGTTCATTTTAGCCTGTATGGTGTTTTATGAACTATTTTGTGAATATCTAGTGAATATTTTGTCAATAGACAGGATTTATTGTACGGCCGTCCGTAATTCTTCCTCCCGGACAGTAGATGGCAGCACGCACCGGTTCAACATAGTGAATATATTTCCTTGAAGAAGAAGCAGTTTGCTGCGGAGCGTTTCGGAGACAGTGGGGTGTGACATGGTTTTTGTTTTCTGCTAAACTTCATGTACTGATCATGTCAGAATCCCCCCTGCATAGTACTGGCATTTAAAAGAGGCGTTTGCCTTCCCACAATGGTTTATAACATGGTGGGATTGCCGGTTCTCAGGCACGTTTTGAAGCCGAACCTCGGCTCGGCACACGCTGCAGCCGGCTGGTCCGGGCTGTGCCGGAGGGGGAGAACGGCTCCGGGCGATCGCAGGCAAGTGCACGGTGATGCAGGTCCCAGCAAACTGGTGTGCTACGAGCTGCAGCACAGGGCCCTGCTGAAGGTGCAAGGCCAGGACACTGCAGCCTTCCTGCAAGGACTCATGACCAATGACATCCATCTGCTGACACAAGCCGGCCAGGGAGCCCTGTATGCACATATGCTCAATGTCCAGGGACGGACTCTGTTTGATATAATATTATACAGGTGGGTACATATGGAACAATACAAAACATTCTTATATATTTGTATATGTAGAGATAGGAATGTGCACGGCCTATAGTGTGCATCTAGTGTTCCGTTTAGTGACTGACATGCTACTTATTCTATGCTCAAATTCTTTTCAGAATCGAATACAACCTATGCCGTTTCCATGTGATATTCCATATTCTCTTAATTTTAATGCCTTTTAATATTATTTAAGGTATATTAAAGTATGAAAACGTATTAACAAAGGTGTGATCGGTATGAATAAACTTTTTGATATTGAAGCTGCTGGTCGGTTTTATTTTTTGGCAAACGGTCATGAGCAATATATGTGTGTCACAGTTTGAAGGAAAAGCGAGGCACGGAAACCAGTGTGTTACTGGAGTGTGACAGCACGCTGAGCGAGTCCGTTCAGAGACACCTGAAGGTGTACAAGATCCGCCGTAAGGTGACCATCAGCCCCTGCGCACAGCTGGTTCTCTGGGCTGTGCTGCCGCGGCACCCAGAGGGGGGTCCGGAGGGTGTAAAGCCGGAGCTGACATCCCCTGAGAACGCGCTGGTGTTTGAGGGGGATCCCCGAACCGAAGCCATGGGCTGGAGGCTGGTTGTGGACCGGGAAGTGAGCCCCCTGGAAGTGATCAAATCCTGCCAGCAGGGGGAGACAGAGGAGTATCACAGACATCGCTACACCATAGGTATAACGATTCAACAACTCACAATCGCGTGGTATTGTTTTTATTTTGTGTTTCAGTGTTAAATTGAATTCAGTGATGAAAAGTTATATATAATTGTAATTATCTGTAACTCCACACTTCAAAGTAGATAAGCAGTGGCCATTAAACATTAAATATTAAGCTAAAAAGGAGATGGTTGATGTTTAACTGAGGTTTTGCATATTAACTTCGTATCGTTGCTTTATATATAAATGGGTGCAACACGAAGAGCGTTTGTGTGCGGAAGTGGCATAATTTATCCCATGCAAAGTTTCCTTACTTCTGAAAAAAAGTTCTTTTTAAAAGGTTAGGATCACCATACAAAAGACCAAACGCGAATGAAAAAATCATACGCTTTTATTCAGATCAGACCGTACTTAAATGTTTGAATCAGTGAATATAACATTTCTGCCTCATTGTGCATATAACTAAATGTCTAAAATTGGTGGCACAATGAACAAATCCCTGTATGCATAATTACATCTGCAGTATTTTTGTTATAAGAGCAGTGGGCAGGAGTCAGAATTCCAAGCAGCGAGTGAGCAAATATTTAAAGTGACCTGTCACTCGTGAGAATGAACAGAAAGGGAAGTGGGAGGCACATAGTTCTGACTTCAAACAGGGCTAGTTCTGAAGGACCCACATTAAGGGGCACACTGTTTACCTTATTAGACCCAGGTGTTTAAGGCTGTATTTTTCACCACTGATTAAAGTTCTCTGGTATCTTATATAAAACTCAAAAGCATACATGCATGCTCGGGGATGGATAATTAATTTAAGACAAGTGCCTGTTTTCCTCTAGTTAATTGTCTTGTGTGAGGTACTTCTTTAAAAGGGGATTCCCATAATCCTATCTGTCCCTTTAATAGCCAGGCATTACACTCTGTACCCCACATAGAAATAAAACTCTCCACCAAGAGACATTCACCATTTTAATCAAGTTTAAAAAGTACCACCATTTCTCTGATCTGTGTTGGAATTGGCCAGTGGCATCCCTGTTTGTTTTGTTGTGTGTGTTCGGTTTGAATATTTCAGATTATAATATTAAGACGAGACAAACAGCCTTTTAGTTCCATAAACTTTAGTAGTGCCTGTTTGAATATATATATCTCAGCCTTTAAGCAATGTGCCTCTGAACTGTGTCGCCTGCCTTCATTGCACCCACTGTTTTCCTGCGATAGCCACAGTACTACCCTAACCTTTTACAGATAAGGGGTGGGGGAGGGGGGCAATGGGGAACAGTGACCTATTGACCCACCCCTCCCTTTCTGATGGGCCCCTCTGCCTTCTCACGTGCTCAGGTTTCCCCGAGGGTGCCAGGGACCTTCCCCCCGGATCGGCACTCCCGCTGGAGGCGAACCTTGTCTACATGCAGGGAATCAGCTTTGCCAAAGGCTGCTACATCGGCCAGGAGCTGACAGCGAGGACCCAGCACACGGGTGTGGTGAGGAAGCGGCTCATGCCGGTCCGCCTAACTGCAGCCGACGGCCAGAGCCCACCAGAGGGGGCGCCATTGGTCACGCAGGCCGGCAAGGCGGCCGGTAAGCATCAGAGCACCCTGGATGACCGAGGCCTCAGCCTGGTCCGGCTAGCATACGCCAAGGAGCCCCTCTTGTTCAAGTCCTCCGACGGCACTGTCGTGACCCTGGAGGCCTCTGTGCCGGACTGGTGGCCAAAGGATAAGAAGGACACCTTTTAACCACTAAAAACGCACCCCAAGGCAACATCGCAGATCTCGTTCATAGTGATTTTAATTCCGCAGCTGTTTCCATCCATCAGTTAGTGCAAATGAGTTTTGGAAATTATTTATGAAATGCTATTTTACAACAATGAGAATAAAATTGTACATTGTACCTTTTGAATTTGCAGTTATTTTTGATATCTTGTGATTTTCTTTTCTGGTATCCAACTTTTCCCATGTTGCGCATTTTGTCGTAATTCATGGTTTGATACTTGGCTGGTATTTTTTATGTCCCAGCATTACCAGATTTTTATTTTCTTGACAAATTAACCTTTCTGTAACTTTTTTTAAGCGTGACAATTATGTTTAACTAAATGTATTAAACCTAATAATTCTACTGTGAAGATAGTGATCCACCTTGTGGTCAACTGTTGAATTGCAGGCTAGGAAACCTGGCTGCTCAATTATAACTGGGTACTGCACATAATGTAGGTTTTGATTCTAAAGCTGATACTGTAATATCACATGACTTTTCGTCTATTTCGTGCAATTAAACTTACTAAGCACTTCTTACAGGTAAATTGTAATAGTAGCTGCTTTACACCACAATCCGCATTTTCCATGTAAAAGAAAAACATCTTGTATTTCTGATGCTGGAATCAGTAGCATGACTAGCAGGGGGAAAAGCAGACCCTATTTTAATACTCCGTTCCAATGCAGCCCCATTCCTGGCCTTTGAAGGCCCATGGGGTGTAAGCCCATCTCAAGCTGGGTCACAGCATAATCCGCATCGCCTCCCTGATCTGCTGCAGTAGGGTGTCGGGTCTGGTGCTCAGTGAGCTGGGGTCCAGCCTCTTGAAGTCCTCGTCATTCAGCATGCATTCCAGAGTCTGGGCCACCCGCTGCAGGTCGAAGATGGCGTGCTGGGGTCCCAGCATGGCCAGCGCTGCTGACACGGGCCGGGGGCACTTGGAACCGGAGCTCCCCGAGCAGGAACTCAGGTAGGACAGGCGGTTGTCAGCGATGACCTTCAGGAACGAGGCAAACTCTTTGTAATCGATCCCAGTACAGGATTTCATGATTACCTGTAAAATCAATAAATAGCCATTCATTAAAAACACTTTTAAACTAACCATCATTGAAAAACAATATTCAGAATATGGCTCAGCTTGGTAAGACACTTCCTGTGATCAGAAGGTTGCTTGGTCAAATCCCAGGGTTAGCAAAGTCATCTCACCACTGGGCCATTGAACAAGGCCCTTAACCCTCAGTTGTTCCAGCAAATGCCTGACCCTGCTTTTACAATAGATGTACACTGCTGTTATTTAAAGGGAAATGCTGTCATTTTTCAGCTGAATGATGTGCTGGTATTTGATTAATATGAAAATGTTGATACAATCATATTTATGGTGCACAAAATATTTTACTACATTAGGAAAAGCAACCTAAGATGATATTTAGGACCATGCCTTGGGATTTTACAGCAGGCAGTGTGAAGGACAGCTTTGGGCCTGATGTCTGTACCTGGCAGTGCAGGTCCCAGGTATCCATGGTGCTTCTCCATTCGCTGATCTCCTTCTGGACTGCAGAGAGCTCGCTCTGCAGGAACTGCCACATCAGGTCTATGTTGCAGCCATTCAGCCAGTTGTGGTTGATGGAGATGGTGTCCTCCTGTAGAGGGAAAGGCAGATGGCCGGCGACTGAGTTATGACTGTGAGGAGCATGGTGATGAAATCATCTGGCTAAGGTTTTTACCCAAACTTTTATGTCACTGATTTATATGGCTAGCTGTTTCACTGGGAAACATCAGGGTAAGAGTGTTACTGTGGCAGTCCTCAGGTTATCAACCAATAACCACAATACAATCATAACTTACAAAAATAACACCTGCTGAATTAAACACTTTGAGGTTATGATTATTAATTTATGAAGATCAAATGAAAGTCTTTTAATACTGATTTTTCAAATATATATCCGGTCTCTTTTTACAATGGCACATAAGAAAACACTTGGAAACCCGCATCAAAGACCACATGGGATGAACACCACTTTCTATACGGGCTGAGCTTCCAGTCCAGGAACGAAGAAGGACACATCCATCCTTACCAAGTTGTAAACCTGATGGTGCCACCCGCTGGGCACAAATATGATTTCCCCAGCCTCCTGGATTATCTCCAGCGGCTGGCAGGCCTCGTGGTAGTGGGGGTAAAGCTTTTTTTCCTGGAGGATGGGGGCAGTGACATCATAGACAAGGTTTCCATGGCAATCCCGTAGGTTCTCCTCCTGGCCCGGTGGGTACAGGAGCCACTTCTTCCTGCCACAGATGTTTGCAGACCAGCTGTAGGAGCGGAAAACATCCGCGTGGAAGGGTGTCCTGAAAAAGGAAACGCAATGCTGAAAGAGAGACCCACGTGCACAGCTGGGCACCTTTAACATGCTCATGTGTAACTTGTTACTTATTTTTGTGCTGGACCTTACCAGGAGCCCTTAGGTCCCATGTAAACAAAGCGGTAGTCGTCAACCTCCATGGTATCCCAGTATTCATTCAGCCAATCAGAGGAGAAGAAGACGGGAGTGCTGTAGGCATTGTGTTCAGGAAACTGTCTGTTGGACATACGCGAGGCATTTTTATTTTCGCTGCTAATGACGGATGGTCACAGATTTTTTATTGATAATTTCGCATCTTATTATATTTAACGTAAATCTTTGTTGTTCAAGTATACCATGCGCAGCCAAGCACAAACTAATAATGGTAATCCTAGCTGATACTTTAAGTCCAATTTCCAATGTGATGCAGGTTCTGGCATCGTTCCTAGTGCGTGTGAAACAGTCTTTAATTGTGACGGCGAGTGCATGCCGTCCGTGCGCCACATGCAACTACGGAGGCCAGCTGTGGGAATTATAGGGGCACCATCGACAAAAAGGCGGACGAACCTGTGCATGTGCCAGTCCTTCAGGTAGAGACAGCCCCTGGTAGACGAGTGCCCGTTCTGAATGTACTCTTTCCAGTAACTGATAAACTCCTTGAAAGGCAATATCTGCTTGGGGTTGGCATTGTACTCCCTCGCATTACAATTTGCAACGGGAACCGGTGCATCATCTAACAAACATAAATAAGACGAATTTATACAAATTGCATAGGATCTCCACTCGAAATAATAGTAATACTACGCAAGTCCAATTACAAATGTTTTAGTAACAGATAGACTCTCCCTTTCGCCACTAGCGTATAACTAATTAATAAAAATAAAAACATGCTTACCAAAACACTGCAGCAATTTCCTAAAATCGGGTTTCCCTTCATCAGTAACCCATTGCTTTCTGCTGTTCCAGTCTTCGGTGAATTTGCTTGAAAGCACACAGGGGCGATTCGGGAGCAGGTATTTTTGGAAGAACCTGGAGTAGCTGAAATCCTTCCTCTCTATGTAATCCACCAAGTGGGACGGGCACGGCTGCTCGTACGACTGCCGTCCGCTTTTCACCAGGTTGCAGCACGAATGCAGCGTTTCCCTGTCCATGACATGCACGTTTATGCCCGATGCCTATAAGACGGATTTCTGACATCGACGGACGGTGAAAGCATTCAGTTATTCAGCATAATGATCGATATCTGTCAAGTGGCCAACAGATATATGGAGAGCTGCCTCGACTGGAGATTCTGCTTTCCTCGCTAAGGGCATTCAGGCTCCCGTTTTTTGTTAGCTGAATCTTCGGATCAGTGCTACAGAACATTTCTACAGCAGCATTACTATATATGCATCGCTATGAGTGCAAAGTGAGTGCGGTCCATTGCAAACGGACGCAAATAATCGTTTAAAGGGTTTCTGTAAAATCTGCTAAGTAGCAGTTGCCATTATGAGATGTATAAAACTGGCCGGAACTGCTGTGAGGGGGGAACCTATTTTCAGTGGCACAAGATACGGTCGCTTATATTTTTCGTTTTCTTTCTTAAATTGTTGTTTTTGTCATTTTTATCACGCACAACAAAATTTAACTTAAACATCTCTACATGCATGTAGCTGTACAGCGTTAGACGCCGTGCCTTTTCCTCGAAAACAACCAAACGAAGCGAGTTTATGTACCGCCGGAATGTAAATATTGGAACACCACGTGGGGCCGCTTCCCCCCTGCGCAGAGCCCCTGGCCCCGTGTGATTTAACGGTCACGCCCCACGCGAAAATAATTGGACGGTTGCAGTGTTACCGAACCAATTAGAGCGAGGGATTTGACGATAGCAGGATTCGCCAATAGAGGTGGAAGTACAATAATCAGTCCGTCCATTTTCTGAAACCACTTGTCCTATTCAGGGTCATAAGAAGTCTATCCCAGGACTAGGGCACCAGCCCATTGCAGGGCACACTCGCAATTTGGCAACTCCAATCAATCTCAGCATGTGTTTGGACTGTAGGGAGGAAGAAACACAGAGGAAACCCCAGGGAGAATAGGCACACTCCAAATGAACCCTGGTCCCAGAGGTGTGAGGCAACAGTGCTAACCACCATGCCACCCCAGTAATGAGACATTTCTTAGATCCTCTTCCTCAGCGCTTGGCTTCTTTTCGTCTAGGGTTAGATGCTCCTTCTCTGGGCTTGTCTGTTCTTCTTTGGTGCTTGTCTTCTTGGAATGTAGCTAGTCTGTGCTCATTTTCTCTTTCTCCGTGCAAGGCTTTTCTTCCTTCTCCTTTTCATCCTCTTTTCTAACACTCAGCTCCTTTTCCTGGATTTTTGATTTATGTAAATAGCTGCTCATCCTCTGTGCTAGGCTCCTTCGCATTTTCATCCCTTTCCTGGATGTTTGACTCACTGTCAGGGCCAAAGCAAAGCCGTGTGTCATGACAAGAGGACGACACAACCATCGGGGGCGGGGGACCAAAAGGGTTTATCTGTGATAACCGAAATTCAATAAACAGAAGCAAAAGGAACCATGTAGGGTCAGAACGGTAAGTATGGGGGAACTTGACATTCGACACACTAACTATCATGAGGGAGAAACACGGACCTCACCCGGGGTTAACACTGATGACGACAATGACCGGATTACTTAGATACTCACAAGCAGGAACATATATACTCTGGTAATGAAGCACAGGAACAGGTGGGGGCATAACAAGAGAGATCGAGAACAAGAGAGGAGCCCAGGATGGCCAGCAGTTACCTCTACTGGCCAAATGGGTGCAGGATGGGGCGGATGGACAGCAGATCATGACACCATGAGGTGCAAGGAGGCACATTATAGCCAGTCAGCAACCTGCATGCAGGTGGGAAATGTGGGGGAGAGATGGGGGGGCTTGGAGATCATCCTGTGGGCAGGCACAAGCATGACCCGCTGGGGCACTGGACTGCACGTTACTGTCCCTTCAGTGATACACACAGACGCCACTGGTCCTCCATTCACACACAAACACCAAGAGAGACACAGAACTCCTGCTCTCCTTCACAAACCAGGAAGTGCTGCACTTGTTTGATGTGAGGAACAGCAAGATCACGCTAAACTGGGGAAGGGGACAGAACAGGTGAGGGTGAGGGAGCCCTGGATTACAGTCCCATGCATTTAGCAACAGAATGTATGTAAGACTAGCCAGCGTGCTAATGATTTAAGTGTGTTAATAATTTAAGTGACACTGCTGTATGGCGTTTTACCCACACAATATAATATATATATAATACAGAATGTGCATTATGACAGAAGTAGGTGGCGGTGAGAACTTTTCCCTTTCTTTTATTGTTACTTGTTATATTAAGTCCATATCCAGCCATCCACACTCCCTGCTCACTTCCCCTCCCCCCCAACCACAGCTTCTAGAACACATCCAGCACACAGCTCCAGCCTGTCTATCTGTCTTAGCCATCCAGGTCAAGAGAGAACTGAAGAGGATCAATGCTAGGAAGGCAGTGGGTCCAGATGGCATCAGTCCTAGGGTTGTCAAGTGCTGTGCAGAGCAACTGTGTGGGGTAATGGAGCACATTTTCAATCTGAGCCTGAAGCTGGGGAGTGTACCACAGCTCTGGAAAACCTCCTGTGTGGTACCAGTGCCGAAGACCCCACATCCCAAGGACCTCAACAGCTACAGGCTGGTGGCTCTGACATCCCACCTGATGAAGACCCTGGAGTGGTTGGTCCTTGCTCAGCTTTGGCCCCTGGTGAGCTCATCTCTGGACCCACTTCAGTTTGCCTACCAGCCTGGTTTTGGAGTGGATGATGCCGTCATCCACCTCCTATACTGTTCCCTCTCACACCTGGAGACCACTGTGAGAATCATGTTCTTTGATTTCTCTAGTGCATTCAACACCATTCTACCCACAATCCTGAGGGACAAGCCGGAGCACATAGGAGTAGATCATCACCTCACAACGTGGATCCTAAGCTACCTCACTAACTGACCACAGTATGTGAGAACCCTGGGCTGTGTGTAGGACAGGGTCGTCTGCAGTACAGGAGTCCCTGGTGGCACCATTCCTCTTCACCATCTTCACTGCAGACTTCTCCCACAGCTCCACCAACTACTTCCTGCAGAAGTTCTCTGACGACTCTGCAATAGTTGGCCTCATCACTGATGGGGACGACAGGGAGTACAGAGAACTGACTAGGGACTTTGGGGACTGGTGCCGGCAGAACTACCTTCAGATCAACACTGGAAAAACCAAGGAGCTGGTGGTAGATTTCCGCAGGCACAAACATCCTCCGCCGCAGCCGCTGAACATCCAGGGTATGGACATTGAGGCTGTGGAGAGCTACAAGTACCTTAGTGTTCATCTGAACAATAAACTGGACTGGACTCACAACACTAATGCTCTCAATAAAAAGGGCAGAGCAGGCTGTATTTGCTGCGGAGGCTCAGGTCTTTTGGAGTGCAGGGGCCGCTCCTGAAGACCTTTTATGACTCTGTGGTGGCATCAGCCATCTTTTACGGTGTGGCCTTCTGGGGCAGCAGCATTAGCGCTGGGTACAGAAAGAGACTGAACAGACTGATCCAGAGAGCCGGCTCAGTCCTGGGATGCCCTCTGGACCCTGTCTATATAGATACATATATTTCGTACACATACAAATGACTATCTATTTACCCACCTTATTGTGTAACTTTTTAAATCTATTGTTTTGCCACTCTCTGCTGCTCTTACCTGTACTGCCGTAACAATGCAAATGTCCCACTTGTGGGACTAATAAAGGATTATCTCATCTCATCATCTCATCTCATCTTTCATGAATCCATACTTCCATTTTCTTTTTAATCCTATTCAGGGTCGCGGGGTCCGGAGACTATCCCGGAGGCTACGGCCGCAAGGCAGGGAGCGACCCAGGACGGGGCGCCAGCCCATCGCAGTTGTTATAAGTCAGATGG
>JAODKL010000081.1:3130968-3145272 GCA_026780765.1 Petrocephalus schoutedeni
AGGAAGAATTTCATTGTACAGAGAAATGCTACTTTTTCTGTACATATGACAATAAACGCTTTGAATCCTTGAATCCTCCAAGATTTTTTTCACCAGCCGCCACTGGTTCGGAATTTATTAATAGTGCCCCTTTCCATTCATGAATTGGAATTTGAATTGAACTGGCCACACCTTGTAATATGGTGAATTGGAATTACAGAATAATGTAATTAGGCTAATTTAAATTCAAAGTAATTCAATACAAATCACACAACACAGGAATGCAATTTAATTTAGGAAAAGATATTTACATGATGTTTAACATGCTGTATAATTCATATTGAAAAATTACGTTGGGATGTCAATCCTAGTTTTATTCGACTTCCTTATATCCAAGTTCTACTTGCGATTCTGCACCGCGTTTTCACCGCGGCAATTTTATAAACTGAATTTGACTTAAGAGTTCATAGAAAATGAGGAGTGGGTCGGAACTCGTATTAGTTAGGGTTTCCGGAAACGCATGCTAATTAACGATCGATCCAAAGTACTAGATAGCGAACTATTTAGCGTCACGAAGCTTTCCGGTGAGCCACCCAACGTCGTCATCCTCCAGTCAGTCAGTGCATCGCGGACCCTCGGCACGCTCCGGGATGCGGCGCTCGTGTCGCTTAGCCACGCCCCCCCACGCACGCCGCGAGCCAATCAGAAGCGCCGTCGGTCCGCGGCTCCGGTCCGCCATTGCGGGCCCGTGTCGCGCGACGGATGGCACGGCTGGACGTACGTGCGGCTAGCGAGCTGGCTAGGGTCGCGACGGAGGATCGCGCCGGAAGGTCGGGACGCGCCGCGTCTGCTTCGCGAAACACGCTCCGTGCCAATGTGACAGTCCGCCGGACGTGCCGTGGCTGTTACTGCTAAGTGCGGCGTCATGTTTAGGGAGCCGCCGCTGCACTGGCCGGCTAGCATTCCGTGTGTCCGGCTAGCTGGCTAACAGGCAGCAAGAGGCTGATAAGCAGCCCGCTAATGCGTTTGCAGACGTGCGAGAGACGCGGCATTTAGCGCATATACGCTGTTTTTGTCTGACAGAAGCAACAGAATAGGCCGGCTTTGTAGCGAGCTATCGAGTAAACAAACAGGTCTCCTTACTGTTGTCGTTTATATAAGGAGTCACCCCGATTTCAGTGTTTCTTTAATAACTACTTACTCATTTTATGTATGTGTCTCGTCAGTATATTTCTCGGGTCGTATTAGTTGCTTATTCCCATTTTATTTGCAAGTCGCAGTTTACAGTAAGTTAGGATGCTGTCTTCAGAGATTTTAAGTTTTCTTAATGCGATTAACATGTAAATCATTTTTAAACAAAATGATGGAAAAAAACAAGTGGTTCTCTCGTAATTTCGTTTTAATGTACCTTTAAGCAGTCGAAATCAGCGTTTACAGGGGGCTGTGATGCTTGTGTAAGACTGAAATGTGTTATGAACTTCGGCTCTAGGTGAAGGACCAGGCAGCTGTTGCAGCCTTCCCAGAGGGAGCCAAGATGAACAGGGATATTGCCATACACAGCTGGCCTGGGTCCTATTACATCAACAGCGAGAAGCGCTGGCTTAGCGGGACGCTCTCCTTAACCTGCACCACCCTGCGCTTCGCCTCCGACAGGGCCGAGGAGAGCTTGGCTAGCGTCCGGCTGTCCCGCATCGTGGAGATCAAGATGGAGTCCTCCAGCTTCATCTTCAGCACCCTCACGGTGCTGGAGGAGGGCAACGTGAAGCACTGGTTCGGGTCCCTCCGGCCTAACCGCGTCGTAGTCTACAATGTGCTGGAGCATTTCTGGAGGGAGCGGCTGCTGTCTCCTTCCGGGGTCCCCAAGTCCAGGGCAGCTCCGTTAAGCAAAGGGAAGGAGCTGATCAGCCTAGTTTCCGGGGCCCAGCGGAGGCTGGAGGACACAGGGAAGGTCCTCACCCACCAAGGGGAACAATTCGACAACATCATGCAGGGACTAGACAAGATTGAGTCGGATTTGGGCGTGGCAGACAAGTATATATCTCAGTTATCTCTTCTCTAACCATATAATCATGAATTACAGCACCTGTGCTGGCTAAATATTCTCGACTTTGGTTTCACATTGTTTACTCATGTACTCTCCTGTGACGTCTTTGAAAGAGAGAAAGTGAAACTGTAGTGATGTTTGCATAATACCAACGTGACAACTCCACTGATAATTCGCAAAGCATTTGTTTGGATGGATTTACGATTGATATGATGCTAGTGTTTTTTACACAGCAAAAACACAGGCTACATGAGGCCAAATATCAGAATCAGAAAAAACTTCCCTGAGGAAATTGCTCGCATCACGACTGCACAAACACAGAAGACACAAAGACAACAGTAATGCAATAAAAAGTACCAAGAATAGTACAGAAGATTAAGCTAAAAATAAGCACTCAATAAAATTCTCAGTAAAAAAAATAGTCCCTGTTACAAAACATATATTAAAAAAGAAGATGCATACTGTACAGTATTATGATAAATATATTGCACATGTTAATATAAGAGTAGCTAAAGTTATTGTGCACATTGTTATGAAGGTAAGTGATGGAGGGAGCGGTTAGAGAGTCTGATTGCGGTGGGAAGGAAGGACTTTCTATGGCGTTCAGTGGACCACTTTAGTCACCACACTATGGAGTAGGTGGTCAGTATTGTCCATGACACGCTGACTCATAGAACATGAGGTAGCCAGTGCCATTTATTATGATGGGGAGGCAGCACAAAGTATAAAAGTATATGATATATTTAAGAGCAATTAAGATTCAGCAAAACAGTATCACTGTTTAAATAAATGTATAGAACTGCACACCTCAGGGTTTAAAATTATCAGAGAAATTCTTTAAATACAGCTTAGTTTACTTCAGGTGTCATTGGAATGTAGGTACATACATTGTTAATCTTTCTCATTTTAATGCTTTTTAGTAACTTTATAAGCTGGAGTGGACTACGCTTACCCTTTTTCCCCATTCTCCCAACCACTGTATACAGGCTACTTTCAGAACTAGAGTCGCCGCCCTGGTGGCCATTTGGCAAGCTGCCCTGGAAGAGCCAACAGGAGGCCAAGGGAGAGCAGGCTACCCAGTCTCATGCTTCGGGATCTGGCTCCAAGGGGGCAGGCAGGCAGGGGGTGATCGTCAGCATCCCGGCCATAGTGTCGAAAGGTGGGCAGCTGGACTTGAAGCCCGGCAGCCTTACTGTGTTGGTGTCCTCGCTGGAGGTGCGGGACAGCGGCTCTCGGCTGCTGCACTGCTTCGAGAGGGGGGAGGTGGACGACGTGCGCGTGCACAGCCCCTACGAGCTGAGTGTGCGACAGCGCTTCATCGGCCGGCCCGACATCTGCTACCGGCTACTTTCCGCTAGGATGCCAGAGGCACTGTCTGTTCTGGAGATGCAGTACAAGAAAAAGGTGGAGTTCCTGCCAGAATACTCTGCCTTCCAGACCACCCCAGCCACATCCCCCTGTAACCCTGAAGGAGGAGACTCCGTGTGGAGTGCAGGTATGGAGCCCGGGAATGCGTTTGCTTGGTCCTAAGAAGTGCAGGACATGCTATGCCCAGCAGATGGCGCCACAACATAAAACCATAAAACTGCAAATTTTTGCACTTGTATTCAAATACATGTGCTGCATCACAGGGCTGGGAAATGTTGAATACAAAATGTCCTCTCAGCTGTTGATTTGCTCATTGCTAGGCTTTCTGACCAGTCAAAAGTTTTATTTATACATTTCTTGTAAACTCTCTTTATTATTATTGTTAGTCGTATAGTCAGCGCACCTGCCATGCTTTACCTGGATTACTCAATTTACATTTACAGCATTTGGCAGAAGTTCTTAACCAGAGCAACTTACGTAAGTGCTCAGAAGTCTCCATCAGTGAATACATTCTGATACTGGTCCAATAGAACCCGGGCTAAGAAAAACTGTTGGCAGTTTTATAAATGTATTTTTTAAATAAGCCTACCTATAACAAATGCTAATCCAAGTACTTCTGAAAGAGGCAGGGCCCAGGGGGAGTTCATTCCGCTACATAGGTGACAAAACAAAGAAGGGCCTAGCTGCATGTCTTCCTTGTGCCTTGAAAGATGGAGGGACCAGTCGAGCAGTGCTGGGGGATCAGGGAGAGCGTGCTGCAGTGCAGGGTGTGATAAGTGATGACTTGGTGATAGGAATATGCATATGATTTTTATGGGCAGCTGCTATGAATGATAAATCAACAAACTTCCCATCTGAGAATTATGACCCGTAAAGTTAAAATTGCCACTACGCGGAAAAAAAATAAAATTGAATGAAAAAGATTGTTACCCATATTAACCACAGGATGGCAGTAAAAGACCTTCAACAAGCAGTTTTTTATTGTGATTCATGAAGCTTACTTACTGAACAATTGTCAGACCAATACTTTTATATCTATTACATTTTTGCAGTGGACTTTTTAATTGTATGCAAGCCAGATGTTACCAAAGTTTTTTTCTATACAAAAGGTAAAGTTGTTTCTCTAATTTGATTTTTTTTCTTTCAGATTTCTCCTTAGTAATATTATTAGATTATGGTTTTTGAAAAGCTAAACACATTTCAGAAGCATAATAAGACACTGTCGCCTCCACCCTAGCAACAAGCCTCTTCCAGCACTGCCACGAGACGGAGGTTCCCATGGAGGTTCCCGCAGGTGACCTGACCCAGCTGCAGGTGAAGGTCCTCCAGCCCACTGTCACCGAGGCTGAAGCTCAGGAGCTGAAGCAGGTGAGAGTTGCCACTTTAGTTAATTTATTGGTCCATCATCCCCCTCTGGAAGGCATCATGTCTATGCTGCCAAGCTTTAGAAGTGGGATAGAGAACATCTAGTTTGCTTTATTACAGCGTCTCCTAATCCAGTCTGGACCGGACTGGAAAACACTGCTTTATTATTTTGGAAGCCATTGGGATTATTTAAAGAGACAGCATTTAAAACAGAATATCATTTATAGCCAGTTATCTTTTATTTGTAGCTGATATTAGTGTGAAAAATCTATTTTTATATGTAAATCACTGTGCAGTAAGAAAAAGTTTGGTGCATCAAAAGAATCCAGGAATTGTAAACCATGTTTTGATTAAAGAATATCTTATTTAAAATGTTCACAATGTGTATTTTATAGTTCATACTACATTGCACAAAGTATGGAAGAGTAAAGGCTTTCTGGAACAAGCCTCTACTGAAATATTATGGAAATATTGTCAAGCCTATAAATTAAAGGGCTTATTCCTTTTCCACAAGTGATTAAACGGAAATGAACTGGCATGGCTTGCGCTGTACTTGTTGTTTGACTTGATGCTTATTTGTAACAACCTATATAGTAAATCAATAGGTACAGGGTAAATAATGAAGGCTATATAAGGATAAACCTCTAACCGTCCCCCAGAGGGAAAAAGTCATCCATCACAGGGAAGAATCAGGAGATTTTATGATTTGTGAGTTGCCAGTTTGTGAATATTGTGAGGCCAGTTCAGTTCCTGAAAGCTGCTGATTGTTGTGAAGATGACCCTAGCCTCGCTGTCTATTTATGGAGCACAACAATGACTTGACAGATTGTGCTCCGGGTTGCCTCTCTCAGCCCGCCTCCCATCATCCCATTCCCCCAATTCCTTACACATTGTATGTTTACTACTTGTTAGGAATGCAGTCATAGTTTGGCCGTTCCAGGAGGGGAGAAATCTAACCGCAGATTACGCTGTGGGTGTTAGCTGGCTATCAACATCTGTCTTACTCCATGAATGCAAGCCTTCATGCTGACAATTACGCGACACAAGACGAGAGACAGAGGAGAATAGAGCCCGCGAAGCCTTTGTCAGGAATCCTCAGACTCCGAGCCAGATGGCAGCTGTGGCAACATGGCATGAAAATGTGGCTCCCAAAAATGAATCCTTTGTCTCCTAAAAAATGCCTTGTAACTTGACAAGTATGTCAGACACAGAAATGCAATGAAAGTGAAGTTTGCCTCGCACACTGTGGCTAAAAAATTCTCTCCAATTTCTTTTTCATTAAGCATTGCAACTAAGTTAAGAAAAGAATGGCGTTACAACACCAAGCTGTTGGCTAATGTCTTATGCAGTTACAGTACTATTAAAAAGTTTGGACACGTCAAGCTGTCTACAAAGGAGAGTGACCTGACCTGACATGACCTGGCCACCTGACATGACATGGCCACCTGACATAAACACAGTAGAGATGGTTTTGGTGGAGTTTGACCAGAGAGTGAATGAAAAGTGGCCAATGGTTGCTCAGCATATATATGGGATGTCCTTCGGGACAGCAGGAAATGCCCATCCTCCTCTACCCTGGTGTAGAGGAGAAAGTACGGTCAGTCAGTCCCTGGAGCAATTGGGGTTAAGGGCCTTGCTCAAGAGCCCAATGGTAGGGTCACACTCTAACACAGGGATTTGAACCAGAAACCACCTGAGTCCCAACCCACAGAGCTGCCCCTGTTTAATACTTTATTGGTCAACACATAATCCAAATGTGTTATTTTATTTTGATGTCTTTATAATTATTCTAAAATGTAGAGAATAGTACAAATAAACCTTTCTATGGGTATGTGTGTCCAGACTTTTGACTTCTACTGTATATTGTCACCATTGAGAATGCTAGCAGGGTTTGCAGTGCATGTTATTGGGGGTGTGGGAGCAGGCACGGGTGTGTTCTGTCAGCACGTGTGTCTGATTTAATGAAGTCTTCAAGGCTGTCTCCCATCCACTGCTCCAAACCTATGGCAGCAGCCTTACTGCTGATTCCCCTTTCTGCTGTGACCACATGAGGCATTCTGACAGATTGTATCATCCTCCGTAAACTCTAGCCAAAGCCTGCATGATAGCAGATAGATGGAGATATTATACTTATTACAAACTCTGCTATATTTTAGATGTACTCTAGATGCCCAACTAGGCTCTGAAGGGACCAATTCATGCATCTTGTTTGTATTTTAGTGGACTTCCTGTAAATAAGTCATGCTAATGACTGCAGTTGCATGGATTCTTGTTCATGCCGGCTTTACTTGTAGACTCTGTAGCTGATGTGCTACTGTAGCTGGTTAAATAGATGATATCTCTGCACCAAACTGTACACAGACCCTGCATTATGCATATACCTAGAATGGGTGGTCAGCCCCACTGTCCCTGTTTGTTAAATTAAAAAAGAACACATCTTGTAATCAGTATTAGTGTTCAGTTGTATGAGATCTATTTTTAGATGTAAATCCCTATATTGTGTGGGTGAGGTAGGGTTAAAGGTGAAGCCTGTATATGAAGTTGCTGGTCTGAATCAGTGCTGTGGTCAGCAGTATTTGTATTCTTGTTAGGCAGTGTCATACCTGAGCAGGTGAGGGCGCTGTGGCTAAGGAATTCTTTCAAGCAGTAGTTGTCACTAGGAGGAAAACTAAGTGTTAAGCGTTCTTGCTAGTGCCCCGTTGAACTTGTAAGGGATATGTGCGGGTGGCCCATGTTCAAGGATTTGCAGATGACGTTTTATGGCGTGTTTGTCAAGCCATGTTGGAATCCCATTTAAAGACGAATATTTTATCGTTGTTTAACTTAAAGAAATTTTGTATTTTGCCCGCAACTGGCGTAGGTGGATGCTGATAACCCTGTATGCTCTCTTAGCATAAACCTTTAATGAAACCGCCTGTTGTTGGCAAGGACTGCTTAAAAAGTGATCAGTCACAGTGCCAGGCATAATCATGGCATCAGAGGTGGCGAGAAATTTTAAGAAGCAAAGGTATGAAAAGGATTTCAGCAGTTGCTGTGAACCAGCAATTGAACCTCGTACCTCTTTACGCACTTCTTTAATAAATGTTTCATTATTGGCAGTCAGTTAGCGTATTGTGCTGTTTTATCTAATATTTACAATTCGCCCAATATTGGCTGTATATTACGTTCATTCCTTTCATCAGTGTTTAGTGGTGCGTTACAGTGGTGTTTGAATTCTCACGCTGCCAAGAACTGTATCGCCTGGTAAAGTAATTCATGGTGTTAATTTTCGCTTATTAAATGCCTTTCAGGATGGGAAAACAGAATATCCAACACTGTTTCAAGCCCTCACACAATGGTGTTATCTTAAGTACGCAATGTGGAGTTATAACGACTGTCAGTATATTTTGTTGCTTGGATGACCTTTATCCACAGCTACGTACGGTCACTGGCACCATTGTGTGATTTCAGTTCTGTCCAAAAGTATCAAGAAATTAACTGCATTATAAAGACAATGATTACAATAATAATGTTTTAACCTTTTATAATTATTTCCTTTGATTGTAGCTACTCAAATATTTTATGTTTCTTGAAGTTATTAGCTTTCAGTTGTGTAGGGCAAAGCTGTTTAAAAATGAAAGTGATTAAACCATGTTCTGCAAAATGGAAATAGGAGGACTTTATACTTAGCATGTTACCAGAAAAACGTAACTGACTATTGCATTTGGTTATACTCGATAACAAAACGCAGCTAAGATTACGCTTTTCTGTCCTTACATATTCCACTGTTTGTTTTTCTGGCAAGGCCAGCCACAGCATGACTGTTGACCATGGGTTGAACGTTGTGATGTTAGGTCAGCAATCCCCAGTGGTACAGTTGAGGGTGACTCTTGCGAGATTGTGGTTGGCCTTCCACTGGTTTGCCCAAGCCACTCAGCTCACCAGGTCATGCCTTGCTACAAGCTGTCATTTGGGATGGAAATGACGCTTTTCCCTGAATGGGCTGGAGGATCTCCATTGAGCTCTCAGGCAGTCCCCATAAACCCTGTGCATTCTGCTAACCAGCAGTGCAGTTTTTATTTTGGTAGGGAAAAGTGTCCTCAGAATCCCCTCAGGCCCAGAGCCTAAAGCTCTATAGTTCACTGTGAGCCCAAGTGCCTTGCTCTCTGGGCCTCAGTGCTTGTGTTTCCTCCCCTCCCGGCTGCCCAGATGCTGCTACAGCTGAAGAGCCTGGCCCTGGAGGCCGAGACAGAGCTGGAGAGGCAGGACGAAGCTCTGGACGTCTTGGCTTCCTCCACGGACCGAGCCACCATCAACATCGACAGACATTCCCGGCGCATGCGGAAGCTGCTGTGAATCTGGGACTCCGCTGCCCTCGCCTGTGTCCGGCGGCCCATAAGCACTCCCTCCCTTGCTTGCCTCCTCTTCACTGGCCTGGACCATTTCCTCATTCTCCCTGGAGGTGGCGTGATGGCTTGGGGATTCACTGAATGGACTGAAGAAGTGACATAACAGCAGCTGTGGAGCAGTCCAATCTGTCCTTAATGTAGCCTCTGGTTTTCTTTGATAATGCCATTTTTCTTGGGATGGGGGCTGGGTGCCAGCGAGCTGACATGTCTGTTTTTGGACACGCTTTTGGAACTGAGTCATCTCCATTTCAGATGCTGTTTGTGCATCAGTTGTAGTGACGGTTGTATATATTCAGTGTATTTCAGCCTGTGATGTTACTCAGAATAGCAGGAAATCAGGCATCTAACTGTTAAAAAATGTCCAGATTCTGGAAGTATAGCCAGAGAAGCATGTAGTAAACCGTCCTTGTAGGGGACTGAGCGTGCGTGCTGGGTGCATGTCTGTACTTAATCCTGGCATGTTGCATGTAGCCACACTGGGGAGACACTGCGCTAACACACACACACACATACACATATCCGTCTGGACCTGGGAGTCATCCATTCTCACGTCAGATTCATGCTGTATTTATCGATTCCATATTTGGATTAAAAAAAATATATAAAACTTTTCTGCCTGGAACCCAACCAATTCGGCAGCCCTGGGTGGACCAAGTGAATGTCTTTAAGGTAGTTAAAGCGAACATGGACATGGTTGTACCGTAAAAGTTAATTGCCTCTAAATCCTCATATGCTAGAGTCAAGCCTGAGATCAGGATTTTGATCAGACCATTGTTACCATTTAGTTCTTGGTAACTAAAGAAAAGACAATTGTAGTTGGCACAAGCTGTGTTTGATTGGCTCTGACTAGCCAATCGCATATGCTGATTTTTTTTCTTCCCATCAGCCCTTGCGACTGCCTTCCCCTCACTGTAGAGGGAGGAATGGAAACTGCTCGTTTCCAATTTCATGGGCAGCCCGTTGAGAAGTTTATGGTTCATCTTAAAATCTGAATGTTTTTCCAAAATATTTCCACTGCACAGGACACCACTGATATCAAATTGTTGCTTTGTGCAGGCAGCTTTGTGCAAGTAAAATTTAAACATTAACCATGATTATATCCAGCAAATGGCCTATCAGATGCTGCATGGACATGATGATGATTTATATACATATTAAACAGCAAGAGGAAGTATGGAAAGATTATACATATGAAGAATGTATTTATAGTACATCAGACAGAATTTTTGGCTGAAAATTTAGTTTTTTTCATAGTTAAATAGCTATAACTAGCTATAAATAACATGCTCATATTTAAATATTTCATTAGAGTTTTACATATTCTACTTCACGATTGAATTTTGGCCTCTGGCCATCCTTTGGGTAGCTTAATGTATCTGTATGTCACTTGTACATGTGTGTATAAATGTGCTTTGTGGACTGTTTTGATGTTTGATAATGTAGCTTTTTTAATGTATGACAACACATTGGTTTACTTCATATCATTTGCCAAGTTTACATAATTTCATCTATTTATTCACTACAACTATTGAAGAGCTTGGGAAACTGAGGCAGGATCATCCTCTGTGTGATCCTGGTGGTCCAGACACGTCAAAGTCTTCATCACGTCTCTGTCACTTTGTCACAGTGAGCGCGGTGGCCCAAGGTGATCCAGACTTAATTCCTTGTAATCGGGGAGATTGCATTAGAACAGTGTTTCCCAACCCGATCCTTGGGGGCCGGTAGCCAGACCATGTTTTTGCTCCCTCCCAGCTCCCTAGAAAAGCTATGTACTGTCTGGCAGGGAGCTGCAAAGGAGCAAAATCGTGGGTCGCACAGGACTGGCTTTGGAAACACTGTATTAGAGATTCGGGGAGAGATGACAATGATGTGCCCCTACTAGACCATGGAGGAGGTACTGAAAGACTAGTGCGGAGAAAGTGGCTGCTGTCTTTGTCTGATGGGAATGCAGAGACAAGAATTTTATTGACAGTAATTACCTCTAAGCTTCTTGCTGACATTTGTTTGGGAGACCCTCTCTTTCCTGAGGGGGCTGAGTTGGGATTAAAGCCTTGTGCCCTTAACCAACCCCATTATTTATTGGAATGCATTGGCTGGGGAAATTAAGGGATAAATGAGCACTTGTGAAAATAATGGAATTTCATATATAAAAGGAAACTTCACCGCAGAAACTTGCACACCAGAATAGACACAGGTTTACTGTGAAGGCCGACCACTCACTCTGCAGTTTGACCAGGAATATTTGAGCAGAATGGCTGAGCGTGGTGTCCGGTCCATCATCTGGGTTTTACCGTTGCTTGCTGTAGCAAGGGTGACCAGGCATACGCAAAAACTGACAATTTATTGTTGCTGTTTTGAGTGGATGGCCACCACCACAGGTGGATAGATTTGGGACTCAGCCATGTTTAGGCAATGTGTAAAACCTGAAATGTGATTTAAAAAACTGTTTTCATTCTTAGCTTATGTTGTGCTCCTTGTTTGTATATAAGGTTATATGAGAAGGTAGATGTTTTTTTTATGATTTTGATTGCATTTCTTGGCACTTTTGCTCCAGGTATTAAACTGTAACGGATTTATGCAGGGAATTACAAGGATAATTCTTATTGCAGAACGTTTAGGGGTCGGGAAAAGACCTGTATATACTGTATTATGTATCGTATACTGTCTGCAATAGTCAAAAATTACCTTAAGGAACATGAACCAGTTAGTCTCTTTCGCCACTTACTGTGCAGTGACAATCACGTAAGTTACATGTATTATGGTGTATTTTAGCAGTGTCAGTGCAGGAAATGCAGGGGCACATGCAAATCGCATTAAAGAAATCTTGAACAACCCGCTCTTATGGAACTGTTGTGTTTTCTAAAACCATTGTCACTTTAATATTGAACGGCTCTTTGTTTGCCATTATCGGGGGTCTGGGGATAAGCCTTCGGTTCTGTAAGTCCTTCTTGTGACGGATGTTTTGCAGCCTGCCTTGTCAGCCTCCTGGATCAAGCAGGCACTTGGCTTGCAGTAGTCAAACAGAACCCCTTGGTTCCTGGCACCCATCCCTAAGCAAGCGATAACATCTACTATTTAAACAATCTCTGATTTTGTGGTGCGGTTGACGCAAATGCTGGCTAACAATGTGACCCGCTGTTGTGCTCGAAGTGGGACAGCGACTGGGTGGGCGCCAGGATGCTGAAGGTTCTATGTGGCTATTTGGGCTGCTGGACCAGTCCATTCCCATGCCTCCCTGAAGTGAGCTCTGATTGGTGAGTTCTTCACCAATCATCCCATGAAATCCCATGTGCTGAAATGTCCTGTATCTTCGATTAACTCTCGCACCATCATACATTGGAACTGGTTTTGGCTAATCATTAATAAAATCATACAGATTAGACTTTAATGGAAAACTGGTCCCTGTTGGTTCTTCTCGACCTGCTAGAAGACTCTGGTTGCATGTGCGATGTGTTAGTTCTGTAGTCACATGTTTCAGATGTCCGTAAAGGTCTCAGTAATGCCCTTTACTTACAGCTGTCCCATTACTATCCAATGTATTTAAGCTACATTCAAAATGTCATGTGTTAATTTGTTGATTAAACTATGCATTAAAAATCTATTTAGCATCACTTATCCTTTTTCGGTGCACATTTAATTTGAAACCATGCAAAGTCCAGATAATGGAAGTTAAACCAAACCCGTTCAAAGAAGCAAACTTGTACGCTACCCTCGAGGTTTCTAGCCTTCTGAAATGAATTGTTGACATTTCAGATGAATTTAAAAAGTGGTTACAATGCCAGATTTCTATTTGTAATTACAGGGGAACTTCTATTTCAGAGACAATTTGTGAAACTGTCGAAGATTATTAGCAGGACTGTGTTTGATGATTTGTCCTTCCTTAGTGTGTGGCCAGTTTTCCCCTTGCCTGGCCAATGCCAGAAAAAGCAACATAAACTGGCTAATAAACATAAATACTGTGGAGCTGCACGCGTAGCTGCCGGCAGTGAAAGGTGAGCTGTTGGAAATGCACCATGGTGGATTCGCTGGAGTAGAAAAAGAGAACTTACGTGTTTGTTTTGATGAACCAGGCTGACTAGTATGGGTAGCCATGTTGATTTATGTGTGTGTAGATAAAGATAGTGAGGTCCAGGTACCTGTCAATCCATTAGGTGACAGGTGACTGACTTGGGTGCCATGTTGTTGGGGGGGGGGGGGGAAGGGGCAATTTCACTTTCTCTCAGATGGGGGTAACAGTGGTGAAACTTGCCTCGGGCAGTAAAGGGTCCAGGGTCTTTCCAGGTCATCTATGTCCATCTGAAAGGTGCTACGTAAACTTGGTACCTCCAAGGTCTGTTGTGTTTCTAAGAATGTGTCTTGAAGAAAACACGAATCTGTGCACCAGGACTGCTCCTCTAAAAAAGAACTTAAAGGTATGTTTTTTCACCAGCTGTGGTACACCGTAAAGGAGCTGTCCAGACTGAGCACTGCTGACTCAGCAACGTAAATAAGTTGAGGAAATGGGGTAACAGCAGTCCAGCCTGCTGGTGACATATCCCACTGCCAAAGTGACATATCTCACAGCTGTCTGAAGGCCAGCACTGAAAACCTATTGCCTTATGTATAGGTGTACGTAAAACCAAATGTCAGCAAGACCTAAACTGTGTCACATTGCTCCAAAGAAGGATCCATTCTTAGAAACAAAGTTGAACTGTCAGCCACTACAAAACTGAAAATAAACATTTTGTTCTGAGATGAATGGTTTTTCTTGGCTTTGTTTCATTTTTGGCTTCAGGAACTTTTTTTTTTGTACTTCATTTTGATGTGTGCTATATAGTCCTTGGGGTACGAGTCAAGAACTGGAGTACAGCAGTTGACGATACAAGAAAGATACGCACAGAGTTATTGGGATGATTAATATATTGTGTTAATATATTTAGTCTATGAGGTGGTTTTCAGTTTCTCAAAAACAGCTTAAAATTGGATGCCCCTTCCAAGGAGCTGTACACATTGCCTCCACCCTATTGCCTCTATTCCACCAGTGAGGTTCTCTAGCTGATAAAATAATAGTTGATACTTTATTGATCCTGTGGGGAAATTCTCGTGGCGCTACCTGACTCACGTTCGTCTGTCCAATCTTCCAATCTCCCGTCCAATCGCGTCGCCGCGTTCCAATGTGGC